>JAZHYW010039480.1:0-26479 GCA_037355805.1 Ixodes ricinus | reverse complement strand
GTATAGCGTTGCTGGCTCTTACGTACTCAATACGCAATAGTATAGCGTACGCTAAAAATGACCTGCTCGGACCGAATTTAGTTGTGCGTTACATTTTCGAGTAAGCACCGCGCGTGATCTTGGTTAAATTTGCTAGAGCCATAGAATTCCGCGTGCTTATAGCACAACCATGCTCTTTGAAATAAATATTGAAAATGAAAACGTGTCCAATCATTTTATTTTTAATTAAACCAAGCCGCAGCTGCCTCGTCAAACGCGCGTTTTCTGCGGGGTACAGAGGCTACGAGTACGAGTGCGTAGCCAAATACGATCACGGAGCCTCCGTCCGTCGTCCCGTGGAAACGGCAGCTTTTATCAATGCTATCGCGGAATTAAATTCATGACCTACTGATGTCCAGTGCATAGCGAGAACTTCGGCGATTTCTTTTAGGGTCGTTCGTCCGTCGGAGATGAACTGTGCGAATAGGCTTAGCGTTGAGCAGATCGCAGCGTTGACGCACATTCCGAGCGGCGAACATTTTCACTGTGCACTCCTTCAGCTGCACGGCGATCTGATTCGGCCGCCGTAGGTCCCGGAAAGAATTGCCGAGCTGAACACCACGCAATTTCACGTAACACAGAACTTCAAAAACACCACGTCGCCCTTGCTGCGCCAGTCGAGATAACCGCCATCTTGAAACTGGCGCTCTCGTTGGGTCCGATATCTCTCGAGAGCGTCCCGCAGAGCCCGCTAGCCTGCCACGCAAAATCCCCAGCGTTGCGTGCGTACGCAATACGCTAGCTCTTCTATTGCGTTCTGCGCACGCGCACTCCCGACCCGCAATTTTAATGCGTACGCAAGGCTTCAGCGTACGATCCACTAAAACTGTCTATTGACATTTCGGTCGCAATCACGACTGTTGCCCAATTCACAGAGCGGCGGGGCCGCTTTACGGGAACCGACATCTTTTTTTAGCATCAACACGCGACGAACAAATCAAGTCAGATCAAGTAACATGGTTGACGTGGGACTCTAGTCTTAAGACAGTCTGATTACGAAAAGAGGCGCCCGCATAGCACTTCCGAAGGCGCGTACTTGCGACAGTTGTTTGCCACAAACTAGGTCGCTTGAAAGAGATCTTCCTTTAAACATTCCAGTGAATGCGAAACGACTCGCACTCATAAGAATAAACGAGCTCGAGGAGCCACGCAGCTTGAGCACGCCGCAGACGCCGGCAGCATCGTGTGCTATATTTTGAAACCTAGAAGGAACGGCAATCTCGGGATATTTTTGAAAACAATATTGTCCGTATCCCGGTTATTTGTTTCTTATTGATAATAACATTGTCGATAAAAATACTATTACGCCACGAAGAAACAATTGCAGAACAAACATTTTGCACGTCAATCATCTCTCCAACCAATGAAAGCCAGGAAACGTTGCTACTTAGCTAGCTAAGCACCGGGCGTGGCCTAGACCAGTGTTTCCTCCAAATAAATTAAGTCTAAAAACGTAGAAATTATTAAAAAAAGGTTTTGTTTTAATGGCAACGTTTACAAAAAATCTGTTCCATCTAGAATATTTAAAAATAATTTTTCTTCCTAATTTTTATTTTTATTTTTAGGCAGTCGCGTAGTTTTTGCGATTGAAAGTACATGGTGTTTTCAGAAAATTTCAAACGACCATGTCCAGCGACCATTTTTAATTTTTACAAAAAAAATAAACGTAATTCGTATGCTTAATTCCCATCAAAACAAGAAAGCAATATGACCCGAAGGAAAAATCCATCAATGTAACGCTGTCTGGCAGTCGATGTTTTCTAGTGGACACCTGTCTGTGCCTGATTGTACGTCAAGCACGTCTGATTGGCCAACAAGTTACTCTGACCGACAGTCAAACTCCAGTCAGACTCCGCTTGTCGGCTTTCTGATGGTTTCCTGGTGGCAGTCGGCCGCCGCGAAATGCCGTCAAGATTTCTTGGTGGCGATTCTGACTGTACATCGATTGTCTCTGACTGTACGTCAAAAAGCTTTGACGTGCAGACAGACGTACGGTCAAAGGACGTAAAGTTCGTTCGGATACCACTATTTCGTCAAATCTATGAATACGAAAAATAATCTATGCACGAGAAAACGATTTCGGAACGTGAGCCCATAAAACCGCTGATGTTAGAGATATGACAAGCAGGGCACCCGACAACCCTGATCAGAAGCCCGCCGAAACGCCGAACATGCCGAGCACGCCAAACGCGCCACTTTCTACTTTCGCCACTTTCGCCCTTTCGCTTCGCCCATAGAAGCTTCGCCGAGCTTCCATGAACGATCGCTCTCAACTCGTTTTGTTTGCGCGCTTGTGCCACCCTGTCGATCCAGCCCGGGCTCTACAATGTCTTATGTTTTAGTAGAATTTCTCCTCGACAAGACCCAGTCTGTCGTGAGTTCCGACTATGTAAGGAACTTTAGCGGTGTAGTTGAAGACGACAAGGTGTACCAGGTCTCTGGGCCGGAGACGCGCGAACAAAAGGAGGGTTCTACGACGCGAAAGTACTCTACATGGCAGGTGAGTAGAACTGAAGTACGGCGATTGATGTACGAGTGCTTTGCATAAAATGCCGAAGGCTTAACTGCATATGCAGCCGAAGCATTCTTTAGAGCGATGCACTCATTGTCGGAACCTCGCGCTGCAATACTGAAATGCTCTTGACTCGGTCCGAGAGGTTTAGGCTAGAAAGTTTATACCTTTCTATCTGGTGTGGGCTATTGGCCTTACCGCTGTGTCGCAGCTCATTATTATTGTTTCACGAAGAGCGCAGACAAAAAGCATCCGCGAGCGTAGTTCAGATATGTCTGCTGTTCGCTTTCGTCCTTGGAAGCCAGGGCTGTCTGTCGTAGCATGCATGCTTGCTCTCTAGCTTCAACGGAGTCGCATACGTTTTGTGAATTAAAGTGTATACGGTCGTCCCGAAAGGTTCAGACATCGAGGGCGTTTCTCTGAAACATGCTTTGGGTGCATGTGGGCCCGTTTGTAAACGAATGTCCCCGTACGAAAATGTCAGATCGGAGCGGTTCCAGTACGGATCCGCGCGGTTTTAAACTTGTGGACAGTTCCGATCCGCGCGATTCTGTGTGTAACCAGTCGGATCCAGTGAGACGCAACGCACTGGAATCGCACGGTATTGGGTGAATCCGATCCACTCTACTTCGTTCCAGTAGAGTCTGCTCCCAGCCAGCGGGCGCGCACATGCGTGACTGGAAGAGGGTGGGAGGGGTCTTGGGGGGTGGTGGGGTCGGCGGGAACTTTCGCGGTCTCTCGCAGGTCAAGTGTTAGGGACAGGCGCATCCGCTACGGGGGAGCCGCGAGCGGGCGTTCTCCGCGCGTGCCTGTCTTTGTCTGTTGCTGAGTTTAGTTTGTTTCCTCGCTCTCGTCGGACTGTCGGTCGGCGCTCGCCCGGCGGCGGCGTTCGCGCTGCGGGCGCACGGATACTGACGCGTCCATCGTTGCCCTGGGTGGATACCTACTGACCGCGGCTTTGAATCTTTATATAGTGTAAAGCTGCCGACCCATGGCACTTCGGCTCGGCATCTCGATGCGCTTGGGGCTGGTGTGCTTGGTGACAATGCTTGGACAACTCGGATACCGCTTGCCCGCCGGAACTTCCCCGAAGGAAAAATCCATCAATGTAAAGCTGTCTGGCAGTCGATGTTTTCTAGTGGACACCTGTCTGTGCCTGATTGTACGTCAAGCACGTCTGATTGGCCAACAAGTTACTCTGACCGACAGTCAAACTCCAGTCAGACTCCGCTTGTCGGCTTTCTGATGGTTTCCTGGTGGCAGTCGGCCGCCGCGAAATGCCGTCAAGATTTCTTGGTGGCGATTCTGACTGTACATCGATTGTCTCTGACTGTACGTCAAAAAGCTTTGACGTGCAGACAGACGTACGGTCAAAGGACGTAAAGTTCGTTCGGATACCACTATTTCGTCAAATCTATGAATACGAAAAATAATCTATGCACGAGAAAACGATTTCGGAACGTGAGCCCATAAAACCGCTGATGTTAGAGATATGACAAGCAGGGCACCCGACAACCCTGATCAGAAGCCCGCCGAAACGCCGAACATGCCGAGCACGCCAAACGCGCCACTTTCTACTTTCGCCACTTTCGCTTCGCCCATAGAAGCTTCGCCGAGCTTCCATGAACGATCGCTCTCAACTCGTTTTGTTTGCGCGCTTGTGCCACCCTGTCGATCCAGCCCGGGCTCTACAATGTCTTATGTTTTAGTAGAATTTCTCCTCGACAAGACCCAGTCTGTCGTGAGTTCCGACTATGTAAGGAACTTTAGCGGTGTAGTTGAAGACGACAAGGTGTACCAGGTCTCTGGGCCGGAGACGCGCGAACAAAAGGAGGGTTCTACGACGCGAAAGTACTCTACATGGCAGGTGAGTAGAACTGAAGTACGGCGATTGATGTACGAGTGCTTTGCATAAAATGCCGAAGGCTTAACTGCATATGCAGCGGAAGCATTCTTTAGAGCGATGCACTCATTGTCGGAACCTCGCGCTGCAATACTGAAATGCTCTTGACTCGGTCCGAGAGGTTTAGGCTAGAAAGTTTATACCTTTCTATCTGGTGTGGGCTATTGGCCTTACCGCTGTGTCGCAGCTCATTATTATTGTTTCACGAAGAGCGCAGACAAAAAGCATCCGCGAGCGTAGTTCAGATATGTCTGCTGTTCGCTTTCGTCCTTGGAAGCCAGGGCTGTCTGTCGTAGCATGCATGCTTGCTCTCTAGCTTCAACGGAGTCGCATACGTTTTGTGAATTAAAGTGTATACGGTCGTCCCGAAAGGTTCAGACATCGAGGGCGTTTCTCTGAAACATGCTTTGGGTGCATGTGGGCCCGTTTGTAAACGAATGTCCCCGTACGAAAATGTCAGATCGGAGCGGTTCCAGTACGGATCCGCGCGGTTTTAAACTTGTGGACAGTTCCGATCCGCGCGATTCTGTGTGTAACCAGTCGGATCCAGTGAGACGCAACGCACTGGAATCGCACGGTAATGGGTGAATCCGATCCGCTCCCCTTGTTCCAGTAGAGTCTGCTCCCAGCCAGCGGGCGCGCACATGCGTGACTGGAGGAGGGGTGGGAGGGGTTTGGGGGGGGGGTCGGGGTCGGCGGGGAACTTTCGCGGTCTCTCGCAGGTCACGTGTTAGGGACAGGCATGCATCGATCGGATGGATGGACTGAATACGGCTGGTCCTGTCTGGATCGGGCAGGTCTACTGCTTTACGCCACCTATGTCAATTTGTTGCTTGCCGTTTCAGCTCTAGCGATGCTCTCAAATGTGAAACTCATATTACACTCCGAACTGAACATGAAACTGCTGATGGCTACAGAACTCCCTCGCCATCGAGTGTACTACCGAATTCATCTACCTAGTTCATCTAGAGCAGGTCGGCGGGTTCCAACATCTGGGCCAGGGCCATATTCGGAGACTTGGCCAGCTCGATCTCGTGTACGTCCTCCCGATGAGCTAACTCGCCTGCGGCGCGAAGGAGTAAGCGCATGCGAAAGCTTGGCTGCTCTCAGCTGGAGGACTGCCACTTTCTATCCTTCGCCGGTCGAAATGCGTGGAATCGACATCCAAATTGGTTACTTTATCTAACGGCTACTCTACTACGTCTTAGCTTCTTCGCGTTTGAACGCAGCTGAGTCAGGAGGAAATGAAGCCCTTCGTACAGACGACGCGTACTGCACAGTAGCTCACGCTGACAGTGCTGCGTCAACCTTCCACAGCCCAGTAGCACAACTGTATCGGCAGCTTGCAGAGACTCACTGGACATGTAGCGTCATTGCCGGTACTTGTTCTGGTTCGTTCAAAATCGCGCTGATCACTGACGCCTGCATCGTTGACCAATGAGCTCGTCCTGTCCAAAGAATTATCCTAAATGCTATACTAATATGGCAATAACAGTTCGGCGATTTAATTCGCTATAAGCTTTCCGAGAGCCCTCTTTGTCTGCATTCCATCTCTAGCCACCGATCATCTTATCTGTGGCTCTATAATATTTCTTGAAGCGGATGACCTGCTCTGCCGTAACCCGACTCGTAGTCTACAGACTTTCTGCATCTTGATTTCCTAGGCGCTGTCTCCGACTTTGTGTCTATACTCGCATCACTGTATAAAAAGTCATGTGTAAACAGGCGCATCCGCTACGCGGGCGCTGCGAGCGGGCGTTCTCCGCGCGCGCCTGTCTTTGTCTGTTGCAGAGTTTAGTTTTTTCTTCGCTCTCGTCGGACTGTCGGTCGGCGCTCGCCCGGCGGCGGCGTTCGCGCTGCGGGCGCACGGATACTGACGCGTCCATCGTTGCCCTGGGTGGATACCTACTGACCTCGGCTTTGAATATTTATATAGTGTGAAGCTGCCGACCCATGGCATTTCGGCTCGGCATCTGGATGCGCTTGGCGCTGGTGTGCTTGGTGACAATGCTTGGACAACTCGGATACCGCTTGCCCGCCGGAACTTCCCGATGCACTCAACACTGGATACTGTGCTTGTGCGTGCTGTGTGTGTGTTCCGTGCACCGTGTTTGGTGACGACACGCGCCTTGCATTGTCTGTTGCAGTGGGCGGCAGCGCTTCGAGAGTTTAGGTTCTGCGCTCCCGTCGGTCTGCCGGCCGGCGCTCGCCCGGCGGCGACGTTCGCGCTGCGGGCGCACGGATACTGACGCGCCTATCGTTGCCCTGGATGGATACCCACTGACCTCGGCTTTGAATCTTTATATAGTGTGAAGCTGCCGACCCATTGCAGTTTGGCTCGGCATCTGGATGCGCTGGTGTGCTTGGTGACAATACTTGGACAACTCGGATACCGCTTGCCCACCGGAACTTCCCGATGCACTCAACACTGGATACTGTGCTTGTGCGTGCTGTGTGTGTGTTCCGTGCACCGTGTTTGGTGACGACGACTGGACGACCATGTGCGCCGCCGGAATTACCGCTGCGCTCACCACTGGACTCTACAAAATACTTTCGTGCTATGCTCTTAGCCGTTACAACCGAGAGATCGTCGCAATTTCAGACCCAGTCCGCCTGGGTCTGAAATCGCGACGATCTCTCGGTTGTAACGGCTAAGAGCATAGCACCAAATTCTTTTGTAGAGTCCAGTGGTGAGCACAGCGGGAATTCCGGCGGTGCACCGCCTAGGTCTAAAATTGGGGCTGGAAATGCGCGGTTTCAGGGTGGATACGAACTGGTGCCCCAAATTTGGGTCTAGGCGGAACCGGCATTTTTTATTCCGGCCTGTAGCTGACATTTTCGTACGGGTCCCTTTTACCTGAAAAACGCAAATTTGGAAGGTACATTCCATCAAAGACCACCACATGCGTAATTTGGGACATTCCATCAGTGGCAGTCAGACGTCATCTGATGGACCATCAGGGTACGTTCCACCAGGGCTGCTGACTGGCAGTCAGACGTCATCTGATGGACTATCAGGGCACGTTCCACCAGGGCTGCTGACTGGCAGTCAGTGTCCCAAATTACGTATCTTGATGGAATTTTCAATAGGGTACCGATGCACTCAACACTCGATACTGTGCTTGTGCGTGCTGTGTGTGTTCCGTGCACTGTGTTTGATGACGACACGCGCCTTGCATTGTCTGTTGCAGTGGGCGGCAGCGCTTCGAGAGTGTAGGTTCTGCGCTCCCGTCAATCTGCCGGCCGGCGCTCGCCCGGCGGCGACGTTCGCGCTGCGGGCGCACAAATACTGACGCGCCTATCGTTGCCCTGGATGGATACCCACTGACCTCGGCTTTGGATCTTTATATAGTGTGAAGCTGCCGACCCATTGCAGTTTCGCAAGGCATCTGGATGCGCTGGTGTGCTTGATGACGATACTTGGACAACTCGGATACCGCTTGCCTGCCGGAACTTCCCGATGCAGTCAACACTGGATACTGTGCTTGTGCGTGCTGTGTGTGTGTTCCGTGCACCGTGTTTGGTGACGACGCCTGGACGACCGTGTGCGCCGCCGGAATTACCGCTACGCTCATCACTGGACTCTACAAAATACTTTCGTGCTATGCCCTTAGCCGTTACAACCGAGAGGTCGTCGCAATTTCAGACCCAGTCCGCCTGGGTCTGAAATCGCGACGATCTCTCGGTTGTAACGGCTAAGAGCATAGCACCAAATTCTTTTGTAGAGTCCAGTGGTGAGCGCAGCGGGAATTCCGGCGGTGCACCGCTTAGGTCTAAAATTGGGGCTGGAAATGCGCGGTTTCAGGGTGGATACGAACTGGTGCCCCAATTTTGGGTCTAGGCGGAACCGGCATTTTTCATTCCGGCCTGTAGCTGACATTTTCGTACGGGTCCCTTTTACCTGAAAAACGCAAATTTGGAAGGTACATTCCATCAAAGACCACCACATGCGTAATTTGGGACATTCCATCAGTGGCAGTCGGACGTCATCTGATGGACCATCAGGGCACGTTCCACCAGGGCTGCAGACTGGCAGTCAGACGTCATCTGATGGACCATCAGGGCACGTTCCACCAGGGCTGCTGACTGCCAGTCAGTGTCCCAAATTATGTACCTTGATAAAATTTTCAATAGGGGATTTGCGAAAAAAATTGTCCTAGCGTAAAAAAGTTCGAAGCACGCGCTCAGTGCGAAGTAATTGCTGCGAAGTGCGCCAACTTGGCATTTGGTTCACCTTTCGCAAAAACTCTCCCGAAGGAAAACCCTCACTGTAACGCTGTCTGGCAGTCGATGTTTTCTAGTGGAAACCTGTCTGTGCCTGATTGTACGTCAAGCACGTCTGATTGGCCAACAAGTTACTCTGACCGACCGTCAAACTCCAGTCAGACTCCGCTTGTCGGCTTTCTGATGGTTTCCTGGTGGCAGTCGGCCGCCACGAAATGCCGTCAAGATTTCTTGGTGGCGATTCTGACTGTACATCGATTGTCTCTGACTGTACGTCAAAAAGCTTTGACGTGCAGACAGACGTACGGTCAAAGGACGTAAAGTTCGTTCGGATACCACTATTTCGTCAAATCTATGAATACGAAAAATAATCTATGCACGAGAAAACGATTTCAGAACCTGAGCCCATAAAACCGCTGATGTTAGAGATATGACAAGCAGGGCACCCGACAACCCTGATCAGCAGCCCGCCGAAACGCCGAACATGCCGAGCACGCCAAACGCGCCACTTTCTACTTTCGCCACTTTCGCTTCGCCCATAGAAGCTTCGCCGAGCTTCCATGAACGATCGCTCTCAACTCGTTTTGTTTGCGCGCTTGTGCCACCCTGTCGATCCAGCCCGGGCTCTACAATGTCTTATGTTTTAGTAGAATTTCTCCTCGACAAGACCCAGTCTGTCGTGAGTTCCGACTATGTAAGGAACTTTAGCGGTGTAGTTGAAGACGACAAGGTGTACCAGGTCTCTGGGCCGGAGACGCGCGAACAAAAGGAGGGTTCTACGACGCGAAAGTACTCTACATGGAAGGTGAGTAGAACTGAAGTACGGCGATTGATGTACGAGTGCTTTGCATAAAATGCCGAAGGCTTAACTGCATATGCAGCGGAAGCATTCTTTAGAGCGATGCACTCATTGTCGGAACCTCGCGCTGCAATACTGAAATGCTCTTGACTCGGTCCGAGAGGTTTAGGCTAGAAAGTTTATACCTTTCTATCTGGTGTGGGCTATTGGCCTTACCGCTGTGTCGCAGCTCATTATTATTGTTTCACGAAGAGCGCAGACAAAAAGCATCCGCGAGCGTAGTTCAGATATGTCTGCTGTTCGCTTTCGTCCTTGGAAGCCAGGGCTGTCTGTCGTAGCATGCATGCTTGCTCTCTAGCTTCAACGGAGTCGCATACGTTTTGTGAATTAAAGTGTATACGGTCGTCCCGAAAGGTTCAGACATCGAGGGCGTTTCTCTGAAACATGCTTTGGGTGCATGTGGGCCCGTTTGTAAACGAATGTCCCCGTACGAAAATGTCAGATCGGAGCGGTTCCAGTACGGATCCGCGCGGTTTTAAACTTGTGGACAGTTCCGATCCGCGCGATTCTGTGT
Source organism: Ixodes ricinus (assembly GCA_037355805.1). Classification (NCBI taxonomy): domain Eukaryota; kingdom Metazoa; phylum Arthropoda; class Arachnida; order Ixodida; family Ixodidae; genus Ixodes; species Ixodes ricinus. The sequence goes on along the minus strand of JAZHYW010039480.1, from coordinate 16,428 downwards.
GTAACCAGTCGGATCCAGTGAGACGCAACGCACTGGAATCGCACGGTAATGGGTGAATCCGATCCGCTCCCCTTGTTCCAGTAGAGTCTGCTCCCAGCCAGCGGGCGCGCACATGCGTGACTGGAGGAGGGGTGGGAGGGGTTTGGGGGGGGGGTCGGGAGTCGGCGGGGAACTTTCGCGGTCTCTCGCAGGTCACGTGTTAGGGACAGGCGCATCCGCTACGCGGGCGCTGCGAGCGGGCGTTCTCCGCGCGCGCCTGTCTTTGTCTGTTGCAGAGTTTAGTTTTTTCTTCGCTCTCGTCGGACTGTCGGTCGGCGCTCGCCCGGCGGCGGCGTTCGCGCTGCGGGCGCACGGATACTGACGCGTCCATCGTTGCCCTGGGTGGATACCTACTGACCTCGGCTTTGAATCTTTATATAGTGTGAAGCTGCCGACCCATGGCATTTCGGCTCGGCATCTGGATGCGCTTGGCGCTGGTGTGCTTGGTGACAATGCTTGGACAACTCGGATACCGCTTGCCCGCCGGAACTTCCCGATGCACTCAACACTGGATACTGTGCTTGTGCGTGCTGTGTGTGTGTTCCGTGCACTGTGTTTGGTGACGACACGCGCCTTGCATTGTCTGTTGCAGTGGGCGGCAGCGCTTCGAGAGTTTAGGTTCTGCGCTCCCGTCGGTCTGCCGGCCGGCGCTCGCCCGGCGGCGACGTTCGCGCTGCGGGCGCACGGATACTGACGCGCCTATCGTTGCCCTGGATGGATACCCACTGACCTCGGCTTTGAATCTTTATATAGTGTGAAGCTGCCGACCCATTGCAGTTTGGCTCGGCATCTGGATGCGCTGGTGTGCTTGGTGACAATACTTGGACAACTCGGATACCGCTTGCCCGCCGGAACTTCCCGATGCAGTCAACACTGGATACTGTGCTTGTGCGTGCTGTGTGTGTGTTCCGTGCACCGTGTTTGGTGACGACGCCTGGACGACCGTGTGCGCCGCCGGAATTACCGCTGCGCTCACCACTGGACTCTACAAAATACTTTCGTGCTATGCCCTTAGCCGTTACAACCGAGAGATCGTCGCAATTTCAGACCCAGTCCGCCTGGGTCTGAAATCGTGACGATCTCTCGGTTGTAACGGCTAAGAGCATAGCACCAAATTCTTTTGTAGAGTCCAGTGGTGAGCGCAGCGGGAATTCCGGCGGTGCACCGCCTAGGTCTAAAATTGGGGCTGGAAATGCGCGGTTTCAGGGTGGATACGAACTGGTGCCCCAATTTTGGGTCTAGGCGGAACCGGCATTTTTCATTCCGGCCTGTAGCTGACATTTTCGTACGGGTCCCTTTTACCTGAAAAACGCAAATTTGAAAGGTACATTCCATCAAAGACCACCACATGCGTAATTTGGGACATTCCATCAGTGGCAGTCAGACGTCATCTGATGGACCATCAGGGCACGTTCCACCAGGGCTGCTGACTGGCAGTCAGACGTCATCTGATGGACCATCAGGGCACGTTCCACCAGGGCTGCTGACTGGCAGTCAGTGTCCCAAATTACGTATCTTGATGGGATTTTCAATAGGGCTGTTGTGGCCACCGGTCTAAAAATTGTTAATTATTAACTACGTATAGGGAAAATTGACTCAATATGTTTATCATTAAGTATCGTCGTTACTAATTTTCTAGAAAAAACCCGCACACATCGCACATTTTGCAAAAATACTTATATTTGATATTTTTTCTCCGCATCTATAAGTACTAGAAATTTCCAAGCTTTGGCAGCGTGTTGTCCTGTGTCTTGTTAATATTGGTACTAAATATGGGATTCCTGGGCAGTAAATAAAACTATGAGAGACATTCAAATGGGGACATTTGAATAATTACGAGTAATTTTGTAACTCAATTTAAAAAAAGAGCCATCTTCTACTGTTTTAAGACTTTCCTACATTAAGGCCAATGATAGTGTGGCGGGAACGTAGCTCCGACCGCAGTCTCTGCTTACACTCTAAAAAAATGTTGTAACCATTAAACTCCTTGTCATATTTACGACACCCGAAAATTCCAGGTCAACCTACAGCGCAGTGACGTCAAACTGGCGGCCCAACTTTTACCAAAGGCTTCAAGACGGTGCCATCTAACATAATATGCAGCTAAAGCACGTATCAAAGACTTCAGAAAAACAAAAACACGCAGGGGTTTTGCAGTAGGGCCAACAAAACCCCGATAAATTTTGTTGCAGTCAGTGACACTTACATTAGGTGTTTTAATACGTTCTACAACTCGGTTATCAAGCCGCTCGTGAAATTTGGTAGCGTCAGTTCAACATCAGTGCGCTGTACGCCCAACTAAAGAGTTGGGGTGTCGTATATGGGACAAGGGGTGTAAGAATCTACCCCTCTTTTTAGTTTGTCTGCGTAAACGGAATATCAAGTGGGGCACCCGCGTGCGACCTCCCAAGTCTAAGCGCAACCCTTATGGGCCGTTCATTCTCGAGGATGTAATCGTAGGAGGTGGTAGTGAGTTTTCCTACAATCTTCCCTAAGCATGATCTTCCTCAGCAGTAACTTGTCATACCGCTCCTCAAGTACGCGAATGCGATTCATTTCTCTTAAATCTCCACAATTCTTCTCCTTTTTCTGCGAGTGGATCATCAATCTGCTCGTCGAAGCGATAACATATTCGCTGCTCGTCATTTGAAGAACGTATAGAGACGCGGTTCGAGCGACCGAAGTACCAAACGATTCCTTCAAGCTCACTTCTGTAGCATGACACACAGTAGCACAAACAACATTCATGTCGGCGTGCATGTTGCTTGCGGCTCCAAAGCTAAAAGCCGATTAAGAGGCAACGCTAAAAACTCAGTGAGGACGGCGATCTTACAATTATCTGAATATAATTTCAGACATCAGGGGCCCTTATCTTTGATTGGTAGGGGGTGCGCCGCTGACCGATCGCAGCATGCGGTGATGTCCTCGTCCCTGTGTCCCGCCATGTAGATTACGATCCAAGTGTCATCCTTTAATTTGCTCGTGTTACGTCATTATGGCACAGCTGTTGGAGCGATATCTGAGGCTCTGGTTCTGGTCATCAGGTCGAATCTACGACGCCATCTTCTCAGACAACAAACTTTTTATATTGGTTACCTACGGTGACGTAATTGTTGAAATGAGATGGAAGCTCCAAGGAAAACAGATATGAGATTTTCTTATGCTAGTAAATGAATTCTGACGACCAAACGCATAAACGTAGAATTCATCGTGAAAAAACCTGGATTCCATATAGTCATACCGGATATGGTTCATTTCAGGCAGCACACCAATGTTGGGCCTACATTGGGCCAACGATGGCAAACACTGGCTTCTAAAGTTGGTCCAACATTGACATTCTGGCCAAGTGCAACTTCCTCCAATCTTGGCCCAGTCATTGGCACCAACGTTTGGTCATTGTTCAACCAACCATTGAGCCATCATTGGCACCAATGCTGGGCCATCGTTTAACATACTTTCCAGCCATCATTGGCACCATTGTAGGGCCATTTTTAAACCAACATTTCAGCCATCATTGGCCATCATTGACACCAATGTTGGGCCATCATTAAACAAACATTTCAGCCATTACTGGGACAGTGATGGTTATCCATTCTGCAGCCATTATTTGCATCCACACTGGTTCCTAAGCTATGCCAATATTGGCTTTCACACTGTGGAGGAAAGTGAGCCGCGCTGCACGTGGATGGACGGCGCCGTGAGCGAGAAGAAGAAGAAAAGGGACGCTCGTGGCAGGGCGCGAGGACAGAGACAGTTCCAAGGGCGGTGGACCAACGAAAGAGCGGGTGCCGAACCGGACCTCCAACGAAAGACACGTAGTTCAGGAGCCCAGGAAAGACCTGGAACACAGCGAGCACATGAGTAGCCATTAAACATTTCTTCATGATAGCGCTCCTTGTGTGACTTCCTCGGAGCGAGTAGAACTCGGCCTGATCGGGCGATATTGATAGGCGACCCACATAACTGGCGCTTCCAACGTGGGGCCCGATCAGTCTGCCGTTGTTTCTGTTCGCTCCCAGGGAGTCCCACGAATCGCGATTTCTAGATTTAGGTTTCCTTTGTTTTCCCATTTGAATTTTTTGTTACTCCGCTGGACACCAGTGTTTAACGTTCTGCCGCCATGTCCAGGTTACGGAATAAGGCCGCCCATCCCGAGGCCTCAACCCAGTCAGTGGCGGATATTGAACTCGGACGCGGGAGAAGGCACGAGTGGGCAAGCGAGCGTTGCGGCAGCGCTAGAGCCCCCAATTCCAGCGGTGAACACGGGAGACGTCAGCGAACTAATGCACGCCATGACGGCGATGTTCGCGACGTTTTCTAGACAGATGGGTTTGGCCCCAGGGGTGGTGAATCCCGCGCCTACGCCCGTGCCTCGCCCGCGGTTGAGCGTGCCGACGCCGACCTATTCGGGCTACTCCGACGCAGCATCCGTACACGATTTCCTGCAGGATCTAGACGCAGTACATTGCCGCGTTGGGCGCGTCGGATGAAACGGCCCTGATACAGATCGTCCCAATCGCGTTGACGGGTGACGCAGCGCGTTGGAGACGAATGCAGAGGCCGTTCCTTTCGATGGCAGATTTCCGGGCACGATTCAGAGAGGAATTTCTGCCTCCCGACTATGAGATGCGGATCAGAGATGAGCTAGCCAGCCGTACTCAACATCCGGACGAGAGCCTCGTAGAATACATCCGCGCTCTCCAGGAGCTCTACTCTAGAGCCGAACCTACAGCGTCAGACGCGGAGAAGGTAGCTAGGGCGATCCGCCAGTGTCACCCTAGATTTAAACCCTACTTGCGCGGACGTGATTTCGCTGATCTGGAAGCACTTGCCAGAGAGGCGCGCACCGTTCAGGCGAGCTTGCTCGCCGAGTTGACGTATCGCCCCCTCCACGCGCAGAGGAATCTCTGGAGCCGGGTTGCGCCTGGACAGGACGAGGCGCGGGAGCTTGCGACGACTCACGTACGCCGTACGTGGCCGCTACAGGACATAGGAGTGGCGAAACTGCTGTGCCCCGCGCCTTAGATCCCTTCGCTTTTGAACAGAGGCGCAGAGCAGCCAACGCGGGCTCTTCCAGGGCGCATCCCCGTAGGGGAGGCGGCGCAGCCGACCACCGCGGAGTCGCGAATCATTACGAGGGTCGCGGGAACTACAATGACCCTCGGCGCGACACTGCATCGCGTGATGGTAGCGGCGGACGCTCAGCACACAATGGCAGGGGACAGGTCAGGTGCTATAAATGCCATCAGCTTGGGCATATCAAGCGTCAGTGCACATGGACGGCAGCTCCCCCCATGGGTCTCAGGGAAACGGGAGAGGCCGGCGCCACTAATTGGACTTCCCGACTCGCGGTTGCCGGCCGCTGCCGAGGCCCCTCATCAGTCTGCCAACGGGGCTGGAGTTGCGGTCAGCGACAGGTTGGTGTTTGCCCCGTCGGCATGTCGGACTCAGGGTTTGACATCTGAGAAGGGGCCGTACGTGCGCGTCGAGATCGGTGGTAACATTTACTACGCACTAATTGACACCGGTTCGACCCTTTCCCTAATCGGCGACAGAGTCTACGAAGACTGTCGCCGAAGAGCACTCCAAGTGCGGGAAGTTTCCACCGCGCTGCGTTTAGCAGCAGGATCGGCTAGGGCACAAAGCGCAATACGCCTTCACCTTAGCCTCGACGGCAGACGAAGGAGGCAGCGTTTTCTCTATCTGCCAGGCATGCAAATTCCTGTGATCTTAGGACAGGACTTCGTCTGCCGGGAGGGGATTATCATAGACTTGAAGAATAACGGGTACCACTATAATCCGTTGACTCCCCTTATCCCCTTTGCCGTCCCACCGAGTTTCGGTCAGGGCATAGAACGCTCACTCGCCGGATCACAAGAGGAGCAAACATTAGCTGCGCGAGTAGACCGCAAGGGCTCGACCAACAAGGTTGCAGACGCACTTTCTCGGGCGCCCCATGATAGTGGTTGGAAGGAGGAGACGCAACCAGGGGATTGCGAGAGACAAGCTTCCCGCGCGGCCGCTCATAAGCGAGACAGCGGGGAGGGATCGATGCAACCGGAGCTCGTCGCAGTGTTAGGAGGCCGCACGAGGGAACAAAGGATCGTGGCTTGGGGTGAAGTGGTGAGCAAGGAAGAGCTTGTCGAGGCCCAAAAGGCAGATGGTTTTTGTCAGCGGGTGTTGGGGAAAATTGCGGAAATGGCAAGCAACACCGGGAACGCTGGCGGTCAAGTTAACGAACATATTGATTCATACCTGCTGGGCCAAGACGGCTTATTGCTCCGCTACATTCCAACAATCGACGACGAGGAGGGGAACGACTCTCCGTTCAGGGTGGTGATTCCTAGGAGGCTACGGAGGCGGTTTATCGGATACTTCCACGACTCGGCTCTGGCTGGTCATGGCAGCGGCAGCAAGACTTTTCATAAGTTATGTCGCGTCGCGACCTGGCCGGGGATGAGACAGGACACACTCCGATACGCCCGTAGCTGCCCAGCCTGCCAGAAAGCGAAGCCGCGAGGGGGAAAGCCCCTAGGCCTGATGCAGCCTGTAGTGAGTCACTACCCGTGGGAGATGGTTGCTTGCGACATCATCGGCCCACTACCAAAAGGTCCCCGTGAGAACCAGTACTTATTAGTAATAACCGATCATTTCTCGAAATGGGTGGAGTTACACCCGCTGAGGAAGCTGGTTTCGGAGCGCATCTGGGAAAAGTTGTTGGAAACTTTCATGCGCTTCGGCACACCCAGGCGTCTTATCAGCGATAATGCTAGCTATTTTACCAGCAGAGTGTTCACTGACTCCTGCTTGGCGCTAAACATAACGCACAAAAGGATGACACCATACCATCCTCAGGCTAATTTTACTGACAGAGTGAACCGAAACTTGAAGACCATGCCGATCACACTAACGGAGAGACACAGGGACTGGGACCAACACATTGTCGAGATGGGTTTTGCAATCCGGACGACCGTGAACAGTGCGCGAACCCGTCGGTGAAAGATATGATAGTTGCTCTGCGCGGCGCTATAATCTGCGGCCTAGAACTTGATATAATCTTGCAAGATGTTAATAGAGCTTGTTCTGTCCAGAAATGCCCCCCGGAGGGACCAGAATGGGCGGCGCCATCCAGGAGGGCGACCTTCCACCTCCCGGGATACCGGCGGAGCCAGCCGGACCAACTCCCAGGGTGGTCAACCCTTCCGGCAGAGGACCAGTCAGCCCAAGTGGTCAACTCGTTCGGCAGGAGACCGGCCAGACCAGCCAACAGGGTGGTCAACCCGTTCGGCAGGAGACCGGCCAGACCAGCCGACAGGGTGGTCAACCCGTATGGCGGGGGAACGGCTAGACCAACCGACAGGGTGGTCAACCCGGCTGGCAAGGAGCAAGGCGGACCAATCGTCAGGGTGGTCAACCTGGTTGGCAGAGACGGGGTGAGCAATCCCGACGTCGACCACGTCAACGAAGGCAGGGCGACAGAGACGCGGAGGACCGGGGAAGTCCCAGGGACACGCTGAAGGACGAGGTGCTGAAGGTCATGACGGTGCAGAAGCAGACGCGTGCCGGCCAGGGCACCCGCTTCAAGGCCTTTGTGGCCATTGGGGACTTCAACGGCCAGTGGGCTTGGGTGTCAAGTGCTCCAAAGAGGTGTCCACGGCCATCCTTGAAGCCATCATCCTGGCCAAGCTGTCCGTCATCCCCGTCCGCAGGGGCTATTGGGGAAACAAGATCGGAAAGCTCCACACCGTCCCCTGCAAGGTGACCGGCAGGTGTGGCAGCGTGCTGGTGCGGCTGATCCCGGCGCCCCGCGGCACAGGCATCGTGTCCGCCCCAGTGCCCAAGAAGCTGCTGGACATGGCGGGCATCGAGGGCATGCTAACACCTCGGCGCGCGGCTCGACGACCACCCTGGGCAACTTTGCCAAGACAACCTACCTGGCCATGCAGCAGACGTACAGCTACCTGACCCCGGACCTGTGGCGGGAGCGGGAGCTCATCAAGTCCCCCCACCAGGAGTTCACCGACTACCTGATGCACGTCCACCGCCACCAGCGACGCAGAGATGGGCGACCTGGAGTCCATTGAGTCGGTCCAGTGACTCCGGATGCTTCGCACCCCCCCCTCCCCGGAGTTTGAGGCTTGAGGGGAGGGGGTGTAGGGGACAAGTGAGCTGCACTGCACGTGGATGGACGGCGCCGTGGGCGAAGAGGAAGAAAAGGTGACGCTCGCGGCAGGGCGCGAGAGAGGCAGTTCCAAGTGCGGTGGACCAACGAAAGAACGGGTGCCGAACAAGACCTCCAACGAAAGACACGTACTTCAGGAGCCCAGGAAAGACCTGGAACACAGCGAGCACATCAGTAGCCATTAAACATTTCTTGATGATAGCGCTCCTTGTGTGACTTCCGCGGAGTGAGTAGAACTCGGCCTGACCGGGCGATATTGATAGGCGACCCACAACACTACTTCAATGGCTAAGCCACCATTGGCATACAAGCTCATTCATTGGCTATGCCGTTATTGACAGCCAAGCTATTCGGTTGGCTGTCCCAATATTGGTGCCACATCTTAAATGCTAGCTGTGCAATAATGGCAATGCATTTCAATCCCGGCTATTCCAACATTGGGTTTTAAGAACCCCTGGCCTGTTTAATATTAGTGGCCCACTGCATAAAAACACTCCTGGGCACAAATGACAAGATCCTTCTATGCTTTGTCCATGCACTATTTTATCTGGCGTGCAAATGAATAATTCAGGATAAATTAATACTTTTTTCGGAACTTTTATTGAAAGGGGCTAGGTAGGAGGCTCAGCGGGGAGCCTATGCCGGTCCGGGGAGGGTCCTGGGGAGGGTCTGGGGCGAGTCCTGAGCCTGGGGAGCCATTGCGGCTTCCAAACGCCTCTTCCTGCCGCCTCCCTTGTCGCAAGACACTGGCAGCCACTTCACCACCATTTTTTAGCTGCCGATTCTTGAATCTTTAGCTTCGCACTGATGGCATCTAGAAAAAGATCCAAAGGTCAAAGATCAACGCTTTCAAACCCACATTAGTCTTAGTAAAGTACATTCCAAAGCAGCACGTTGTGAATGGGCCGAGGCTCTACATAAGTTCACTTGTTTCTGTAGTATCGTGATGTTCTGAAGAGCTTGGCTCACAATAGACTAGAAGTTCTTCCGCAACCTCAACCAAGTCGTCGTGAAGTCAAGGATGACTGGCCAGTTAGCTTTCTGAACTATGCAACTGAATATATCACGCACAAGCAAATGAACAGACACGATCAAGCCACGAAAGGCAGGGCTGGCTCACTTGCTCTAGCAGAAGCATAGCCGCGGCATTCCCTTCGCTGACTAATGCTTGTTGAAATGAATCGCTCTCAAGCTAGCGTCTGGCACCCAGGCGAATTATTCGTTAACCCTAAATGGGTACCGTCTCGAAGGTTGGATATCTTAAATTTATTTAAGACGTCCCCAACTGAATTAACCTATTTAAAACATGAAGGAAACCCGTAAAGAAAGTGTACTCGCACAGGTGTTTGTAAACAGGCAGGAAAACAGACACAAAATATTGTTTTAAAATCTCCTAGAACTTCATTACACACAGTATGTTCCGTAGACAAGTACAAACGTGCAAGCGATCTGCGAAGTCTAAAGAGGTACTACTGAGCTTCTATACAGCTGAGAAGATTGCAAAGCAAACAAGAACCGAGGTAATTTTAGACTATATTGTCTATTCTCGCCGGCAGCTGGAACAATATTTTCCCCGAAATTCTAAAGGCAGACGCTTCTCATTGGCGGTGGCAATCAGTTCATCAAACAACGTTTCGTTGACAGATCGTTTTATTGACACGCTGTTTCATCGGCAGATAGTTTTACAGACAGGTATGGTTAGGTCTTTCTTTTGGTAACAAGTCACCCCAGATTGTCGCCGCAAATGGCATGTAGGGTGGGCCACGTGGGTTAACATTCTTGTAATGAGCCGTCGCAGAATGTCGCCGCCAAGCTGCGTGGACGTGTCTGCCGGCCAGTGACACACCCGCGAAAAGATTTCCTGCAGCGTGCAATGCGCGTAACGAGTGTCGGTGATATGTTAGTGTCGACGAAACGTGTCCATGAAATGTGTATCCACGAAAAGTTGTTTATGAAACGTGTTTTCACGAGCAGCCGGGAGAACAAATTGATTTCAGACAGCTAATGGGAGGCGACTGCCGATAGATTTTGGGGAAATATTGTCCCGGCTGCCGGAAGAATAGACACGCCTACCCAAGGAGCACGGATTTTGGCCAGCAATGGCAATGCCTGGCAATGGTCTTTTGGTCAGTGGCCAGAGTGGCCATTTATTGGCCAATGGCTGATGGCCAGCCATATGGCCATAATCATCCTGACGGGTGCCAATAAAGTCGCCAGTCTCTGTCCACTGCCTGGCCACTTGGCCAAGGACCATTGCCAGCCATTGGCCGATGACTGACCAACTCTGGCTGCGGTAATTCTATAGATAATCTGGAAGAGTACCCGAAGAACAGCGGTCACTCGTTGCCAACAAGTAGGTTTCAATGTACATACTTACCATAAACGTAGCGGACTTGAAAGATGTATTCCGATATATATGTCGATACGGGCTACTGCAGAACCAATCACACAAACAGAAAAACGAGATGAAATCGCTCCGTGAAGATTCAACACGATGCGGTACAAGCTGTCATTTGCCGAACCAAACCACACCACAAGAATTTCTGTGACTTTGAAAAAATCGCTTGTTGCCGATATACGCGCAGGACTTTTCGAACACTGAGCCACAGCCACAGGCCGCAGCTAAAAGTTCATGGGCCAGGGAAAGGAATGCTGGGGGGAGGAAGCAGATGGGTTGCTGGAGAGGTGAGGAGGAAACATTCTCCTCGCTCCAGCATTTCGCCTGCATCCTGCTTCTTCAAGGTCTGCAGGGGAGGGGGTGCCCGCACAAAAGGCTTTTCTTCAAGGGGCATTCTCAACAATGAACACAGCCAGAGGATTTGTCAGTGGATACTTTTGTGAGTTCGTCCCAAAGTTGATAGTGCAGTGGATGCTATGTGAGTGGTCTACCAAGCAGTGTCCTTCATGCAGGTGCCGTGCTCAGCCTTATGACCCGCTTGGAGACTACAGTCACGTGACGTAACCGAGACATGATTGGCCTAAATACGCATAGCGTCTACTCTGCTGTCAATACCGAGTGAACAGGACAGCAGCACGAAGGCTAGTTTTAGGAGCCCTGCCCAAATGTTGACCAAAAACGGAAAGTATGAAGATCCTATGTTTTACGCCGTATAACCCACATTCTAAGCTGAAATGCAGAAATAACCGCGTCATTTTTCTGCTCACGATGTCCAGAAGTAAACTGAAATTACATAGAAAAAAATATTACTCAGAAATAAGCTGTGCTGTAGATTTCGCAGCACGCTAATAGCAGATTTTTTTTTCGCGAGGGTTGTGTACATGTTACAAAAACTGTACCATTTGTTAAACCATCTAATAATAATTCAACAAAGATGCAAAGATTCCCAAAACGTAAGTAAAAAAACGCGAATCTAACGCAACGATGACAACACATGAAGTGGTTCTGGGCTCGAAGGAGCAAACAACTTTAATATCTCAATATTAAAAAAAAATATATCAGTAATTGCGTTTGCTTATTTGAGGAATTCGCAAAAAAGTGAGGTGATAGGACGTCCCTAAGGGGGCGCGAAATTCACGATTAAGTAACTAAACATTTGTTTCGGGTGTTAAATTTTTTTAATGTATATTTCGTCGTTCTCGACGTGGGCGTCGACGGACATAACGCCGCTGTTTACACCCCTGTCGAGGTGAGTACTGCTGTTGACACGTTGCAATGACATTATATCGCGCTATAGACTCGTGTATTTGGCCCGCATGCAGTTTCGAGAGAGCTTTTTCGAATGTCGGTGCTATACCGAGCAACGGCGCCTCGATCTGGCCGACCGCGCTCGCTCTGCTGAAATGTGAGCGTGAGAATTTCGAGCACCGTTTGCTTGCTGATCTTGCAAGAGGCTGTTTTGTGGTTGAGAATACTTTGCCTTGCAAACGCCTGCGGAGCCGTTCCAGTGCTCGGCGCACCTCCCGCGCAGCATCGCAACCTTTCTGGCGCCTGATTGGCCAAAAGAGCCCGTAGCATGTGCGGCGATTCATTGTAAATTGAAGCTGAGTAACCGCGAAGTAAGTGAACCGATGCGACGTGTTGAACAAACAAGCAGAAAAAAAATATCTCGCAGATCTTTCCAGTTTCAGATGGGGCAGTTTGAGACATATGAAGGCTGTAAATGTCGTGGAGCGATCAATTTGTGGTCATTATCATTGCGTTCATTCCGCTCGCTCCAAACACTAATGAACAGTCTCCGCATCTTCTGATTTTCGAGATTCAACACCTGTCAAAGTTGTGCGGCCTAAAAGGCAGAATTCTTTGCATACCCGCTGCTCTGGTGCGTTGTAGTGTGGATTGTAATCGATTCGTGTAATTGCCACGCCGAACTCACCATGTGGTAGGTAATTAGCAGAGCGCGAATGCTATTGATTGCAGAACTGTTGTAAGTTGGGCACTTTGGGCGAGTCACGCAGTGCTACTGCGCGACTTCCTTTTGAGTATAAATTCAGTTGCGAGTCAGCGCTTGTGTGTTGTGCACGTCCCTTCTCTCTGTCCTTGTCTTTTTGTGCGCTGTTTGTTCACTATGCTATTGATTGTAAACTGATGCCAATGCTATATGCATAACGCGACACTGTTAATAGCGAAAATTTATGGTCAATGATAATGTGAGGACGACTCTGAGGAGCTTCCATTGTTCCGCACGCAGCGCGCGTGTCCCACCTTCGACAACACTCTGTCGTTCTGTGCACCTCAAGCGCGCACAAGCAGCCAGAGCTCAGCGGAAGACACGGAGCGCGTGCTGGAGGCAGGGCGTTTGAAAAAGACGCCCTGTCGTTGTCCCTTTGTCAATAATTTTAGTGCTCTTTTTCCCTTCGAATCAATTTTTTTAATCAAACCTACTAGCCAGTTGGAACGTGAATATATGGAGCACTAACAGAAAAATCGCTGAAGTCGTATTCACGCTGAAAGTGTCGCGCAGCGACTGAGTGATATTGTCAGCGCGAAGAGGACATCGGCGCTGTTTTCGTATTTTATTTTCAAAGCAGAACGACGGGCAACATATTTTGACAGTTCTGGTAATGTTTCAAATGAACATATTGCACTATAGTGGTAGTTAAAACAATAGCCTTTAAAATTTAAAGAATAAAAAAGATAAAACGGTGATCGCTTGCTTGCCCTAACAGTGTTCGCGCGATGCACGTAATGCAACGCTGCCAACCACTCGCTCATGATGCTTCTCTCGCTGCCCGTCGTCACGCCAAAGTTTCATCAACACGATAAACGTTTATATTATGGCCAATCGTTTACCAACGTTGGTAAGCCATTGGTATAATACAGGCCAATCTGGGCCAGCCTAAGCCAATTGATTGCAAATAATGGTAAGCCATTGGCTAGGACAGGCCAATGTTGGTCAGCCTAAGCCATTCGATTACCAATGTTGGTAACCGAATGACTGACACAGACCAACGTTGGCCAGCCTAAGCCAATCGATTGTCAATGTTGGTAAGCCATTGGCTAAGCCAGACCAATGTTGGCCAGCCTAAGCCAATCGATTACCAATGTTGATAACCCATTGGCTAAAACAAACCAATGTAAGCTAGCCTAAGCCAATCGATTACCAACGTTGGTAACTCATTGGCTAAGACAGGCCAATGTTGGGCATCCTAAGCCAATCGATTGGCAACGTTGGTACAATGTCCTAGAGGTTGTAGTGGCAAGAGCGGCGCTTGTTTACAATGGGCCGTGTGAAGACGTTTGACGTAGATATCCGCGAGGGGAGAACGTGGCGCTGGAGTTGCGGGCCCGAGGAGAATTGGTGGCACATGTGCAATGAGCGAAGAAAAAGGCGAGGCTGCGGCGGTAGGATTCTCTTAAACGTAGCACCGTAGCACTTTTCTTTGTGGTGTGGTGGTGGGAAGTCTTCACCGTTCCGTCGCCGTCTCGGTCATGAATGCAAGGCAAAAAACGAACACACGCTGCTTTGTGCCGGGATGCGAGTTGGGCGACCCGGACAACAAGGGCAGCCGGAGCACCAGTGATCGTAAGCCGTCGCTGTTACGTGCGCTAAAGGGGAGTCGCGCAGACTACAGTGGGAAACAAAATCTTAAACGAGAAGATAAACGCCTCGCCGAGACATCAGCGGTGTGCGTGAGACATTTTGAATCGCGCCTTATCCTTCGGGACTATGTGCGCATCGTCAATGGCGAATTGGTTAGGATTCCACGGAGTAGGCCAGTGCCCGCGGACGATGCTGTGCCACTTTGCTGCATTAGTTCCCTGCGTACAACTCAAAGGCGATGCCCCGTGAAAGGCGAACAAGGAAGCGGGCAGTAATAGTAGTGACCGCCATTGAAGAAAGCACGCCAGTCGCGCCGAGACATCTATGAACTGTCGATTTCTCCGCCTGATGAACCCGACGAGTCGAGCTTCATAGGTGCTCAACACACTGCATTTGTAGAGCAACTGAAGCTACATACACGGGTTTGGTCGCGGATTTACATACCGAACTACTCTGGCGTCATCTACGCGACATCACGTCTTTACAACAGGGAGAGTGCGGTGATCTCTAAAGAAAAGGTCGTGAGATTTGCACCAGACCACAGTGGGTTAATTGTTGCTCAATGTTTCTTTCATGGACGAAAAACAATGGGCTGTTTAAGTTTGTGTACATATTGCATTTTAATGCTTCCTGTACTCCCAATCAAGGTATTTTTTCTTCATAGACTGCCTTCCACAAAAGCAAATTTGCTCTATGTTCACCAGTGACAGTGGCAACTCGGCCGCTCCCGGACGCGCTCGAACTTACAACTTCCACAACGCTGGTCCCCTAATCAGCAACACGTTGAGAAAAAGTAATACACCCGATCATTGTTCCGCTCACCATTAAAAAAGTGCAAGATTTAATGAGAATTATAAGTATATATTTCTTTGTTATATTAGTATCTCGTGGTTTCTTTCGCAGCTATTAAGCATTAAGCGTGCAGCCCAAGTGACAGCGTTGCTGAAGGATCTATCAGTACTGGGGGGGGGGGGGGGGCTTGATAGTTATCATATAATCTCCCTCCAAACACGCGAATATTCCAAGTAGAGAATAGCACACACTCTAGAAGCATTAGGTCAAATGCAGAAGTACAATACTTCACATTAGCAATTGTTCCGCGTCGGAAAAGCTCAGTTGAACATCAGTAGTACGCGCCGAACAGCGCCGACGATGGGGCTGACGGGACGCGCTCCTAGGGCTCAGCACAGCAGCGCCACGGTGTCGTCTACGCGCAAAATCTTCACGGGGCGGCCGCCGTTCTTGCCACTACAACTTTCTAGAACACTGTAACGTTGGTAAGCCATTGGCTAAAACAGACCAATGCTGGCCGTCCTAAGCCAATTGATTACCAATGTTGCTAACCAATTGGATCACACAGACCAATGTTGCCAGCCTAAGCCAATCGATTGTCAATGTTAGTAAGCCCTTGGCTCAGACAGGCCAATGTTGGTCAGCCTAAGCCAATCGAATACCAACGTTGGTAATTCACTGGCTGAGACAGGCCGATGTTGGTCTGCCTAAGCCAGTCGGTTACCATTGTTGGTAACCAATTGGCTAAGACAGGCCAATGTTGGTCAGGCTGAGCCAATCGATTATCAACGTTGGTAAGACATTGCCTAAGAAAGGCCAATGTTGGCCAGCCTAAGTCCATCAATTACCGATGATGGTAAGTCATTGCAGTGGCGGATGCAAAATTTCCTGAGGGGGGGGGGGTTAGGTGTTGGTCATCCTACCATATGTTTAGGAACCCCCTCCCCTCTCCTTCGTTTTACGTCCTGAATTTTACACATGTAGAAATCAAAAGTGGGGTGAGGACATCCGGACCCCCTCTGAATCCGCCCCCCAGTCATTGGCTAAGACAGGCCAATGTTGTCTAGCGTTTGCCTATGTTCCCCCATCATTGGTATTACAACAGCTACATTGGCCCATTGCTTGCCAATTGAATACCAATATTGGCAGAGCTTGGCCCTTTTAGTGTTTTGCGGGCAAGTAGAGGTGCAGGAATTTTTAATAGTCTATGCGCGCTTGCAAGCAGGTCATCTGCACACCGACGTGTCCCTGCTGGTCTGGGGGAGCTCGTGAAATTGCAAGCCTTACTAACTTCCGTAAGTTTACACGACTGCTGCACGTGATTCCCAATTGTCTATTCAAGAGATACAGATAATTTCCCTTCTGTATGTTATCAACCAAATGTCGGACGGTTTTGCCTTTCAGCGGACGGAC
>JAZHYW010039479.1:0-16373 GCA_037355805.1 Ixodes ricinus | reverse complement strand
CTGAACCGGATTTCTTTTTTCTCCCGTGCCTATTCAGCTCCTGCGGAGAGCGGGGACGGACGACTCGAACGGCCAGCTTGTAGTGCATTGACGCCATCAAGTGGCGAAGCTCACAGCCACGCAGCCCCATATAGCCTTGACTGAAGGAGAACCAGACGTCACGAACGGGTAAGCTCACAACCATACCAGCCCCCTGTAGCCTTGACTGAAGAAGAACCAGACGTCGCAAACACGATGCGTGTCGGGAGATCTTCCGAGACATTAGTTTTAAATAATGTTTTCATGACTTTTTGAGCAAACAATTGGTGTATCCGTGGTATGGCCAGAATGTGGTTGACATTTAGACAATAAAACAGGCACTACAATTTCGTTGCAGTATCACTTTAAAACCATTCTGCCCTTTTACCATATTTTCAATACCAGTAGTATTGGTATTGCTTTGAAGAAACTGTCTTCAATTCACTTTTTGAGAAACGTCCACTCCCCACCTGGTTTGCAAGGTTCATACGAGGACGTCGGAAACATCTGTTCTGTTGATGGTCAGTACATTTTAACTTAAACGCTTGTGCTTTTTTGGTTACAGGTCCCTTCCAGCACTACGCAGGGAAGAGAATGGCCAACAGCGGACTGATTGCAGGAAGAGTAATTGCATCTCCCGCTGCCACAGATAACGAGCAAGCTGCTGCGTCTAAGTGGGAGCAGTCAGGGTGTTTAACATAAATAAGTTGAGGTGAAAAATCTGACTCTCATATTATGTCTTATCAAATTCTGTAAAGTTTGAGATAATTTATTTCACTATTTTAGGCCTGATTAAGGAAAAACTTTGAACTTATGGCTCTGTCAGGGTGTGGTGTACCTCATTGCCACCTACTTGATTTTCCACATCCAATATGCAAAGAAGGCACATAAGATGCTGACTTTCATTGAGCATGGTTTTGGGGACTGCTACATGAAGCCGCGGGTGAAGGTACTGGAATTGGTCAATTTCTACAGAGCGATCGTGGCTTGTGTACCACAGTTAGCCTAGCGTACCCTACGCTGTAATAAATACCCCTGTCAGACGGGTATTTAAATTACCTTCAGAATGAGCTCCTTCGAAGAATATGTGGATCGGTTCACAATCTCGACCCTGCCTGTGCCCTTCAGTGTTCGCAGATAATTTTAAGCCAGTTCGCGCCCAAGGCAACATGAGCTCTTGCCACACGACGTGTGCGAGAAATGTACATAACCTGTGCAATAAATTTATTTCGTGCATGATGCTACCTGCTTTTGCCTTTCCTTTCACGCTTCCCGACTTTGAAGAAACCCCTTAAAGGTAGCAAGAAAATACTCTCAGAAATCACCATTGAAACTCCTAGGTGGATGCAAAGGAATACTCCCAGGAGGATGTGAAAGAAGACTCCCGTGGGTCCACGTAATAACTCCCAAATGGATCTGAAAGAATAGTCCCATAAGTGCAGGTAGAAACTCCCATATGGATGTGAAAGAATAGTCCCATAAGTGCACGTAAAAACTCCCATATGGATGTGAAAGAATAGTCTCATAAATGCACGTAAAAACTCCCATATGGATGTGAAAGAATAGTCCCATAAATGCACGTAAAAACTCCCATATGGATGTGAAAGAATAGTCCCATAAATGCACGAAAAAACTACCATATGGATGTGAAAGAATAGTACCATAAGTGCACGTAAAAACTCTCGTATGGATGTGGAAAAATAGGCCCATAAAAGCACGTAATAACTCCCATATAGATGTTAAAGCATAGTCCCATAAGTGCACGTAAAAATTCCCATATGGATGTAAAAGAATATTCCCGTGAGTCCACGTAAAAACTCCCAGAAGGATGTGAAAGAATACTCCAATGGGTCCACCTAGGAGCACTCTGATGGAAGTAAATTAATACTCCCATTAATCCACGGACGGACTCCCGTGCTGATGGGAGTTCTGCGCTTACCCCTTGCATCCCCCAAAAACTCTGGCCTGCATGGGAGTGAGGTCTGAACTCCCATCCGGCGGGGTATAAAAAAACTCCCAGATGGGAATGCGCTAGAGGACAAGCGATGTACTCCCATCTGGGTATATTTTCGTTTAGTGTGTGGTATAATTCTTGGCACCGAAACTTGGCTAACACCTGAAATACGTAGGGTTCCATGCTTTCGGAGTTAATTTTTGTTTTTGAACTTGCGGGTATTTTTTTTTCGGGGTATAATTTTGCCCACAAATTCGGTGTTTTTTTTAAATTGGTTTAAGTCATAATCAATTTACACAAAAAAATTCAAAATCTGTAGTAAAAAATTAACTCGTAAAACAAAATGCCCCCAAATTCGAAAATAAAATGAAACTCCGACAACATAGAATCCTAGATATAAGCAAGTCTGAACGTTCACTGAGTAAACGGTATGTTACTTATCCCAACGACCGTAAAACCGCAAAAGGTGGCAGTATTCTCATTGCTGCAAAAATATACATTTCTTGCTTAGAAATACAAAAACGTTCTGACCTTGAACTTTTATAGATTGAGGTGCAGTTGGACTTTTCTTCAGTGATCATAGGTGTTTGATATCGCCCTCCCGGTACTGACCAAACCGATTTCAGTGGCTCGCTGCATAATTGCCTTGGTGAGTTAATGGTAAATTTTTCTAATCACTACATGGTTTTTTCACTACATGGATTTTAATTACCCTGGCATAGATTAAGCAACATTAAAATCTATTTCGAATTGTAAGAATCCTAGTCAATGCCGCAATTTTTTATCTCACTTGGAAACGTACGCGCTCCATCAGATTATCACGTCGGCGACTCGCGACCGAGCCATCTTAGATCTATTCATTATCTCGAGTCCTAAATGTGTTACATCAGTCGAAAAGATGGAGAGCATTAGCGATCATTGTATTCTACATGTCGAAACGTTATTTTGCTCACGATGCTCTAAAAGATCAAGAAACCTCTGTTCACCTACTCACGAACGGATATCGAAAGTTTATTGTCAGCCAAGGACGAATTTGAGCGTGAATTTGCTGCCTTATACACGGAGCGTTCTACCACTGAAAACTGGCTTATTATTAAAAAAACAAAAAAATACACCTCTGTGAACCGCTTGTAACTTTTTACCCTCGACTCAATGTGGTAATCAAGGATTTTCCACCGTCGTTTACAAATAGGTTAAGGCGCGAACTAAACAAGAAAAAAAGACTATTCTCCAAGGCTAAACGAACGCGGTAATTCTGTTGACTGGACATTTTACAAAACCTTCTCAAAACAATGCAAAGAAGAAATGTAAAAAATGCTAAGAAACACTTTCTTTCTGTGACCCTTCCCGGCATGCTTTCATCTGATCCCCGAAAATTTTGGAAAATTCTTAAACCCTAAATCGAACAAAAATCACCCCACATTTACAAATCAACAGAACAAAAAGATAAGTGATGTTGATGATGGTGAGTTGCTAAACATATTTCCCTCTACAGTCTTTACCCAGGAAACACACCCATTACCCCAATACGCTATTACAAAAGTTATCCACCTATGTTGCCTATCTTGTTTAATCAAAACGGCATTCTGAGAGTAATAGAAAACCTGCCCTCGAGCAGAGCACCCGGTGATGATGAAATTCCTGCTACATTTATAAAAATAATAAAGCATGCAGCTGCAAATATCTTTAGTAACCTATCTCAACAATCTCCTAACTCTGGCTCGGTCGGACTTGACTGGAGCTACGCCAAAGTCATGCCGATCTTTAAATCAGGAGACCATTCCTATCCTACGAATTATCGCCCGATTTCCCTTACCACCGTGCCATGCAAACTCATGGGTCATGTTTTGTAAGCCCATATATATTATCGCATCTAGACAACTGTAACTTATTTTTTTCTAATTAACATGATTTTCGAAAAGGTAATTAGTGCACTAGTCAACTTTTCGAATTTTTTACGGATCTTCACTTCAAAACTCAGCTTAATGTTCAGACCGATATTATCTTTATTGACTTCGCCAAAGCATTCGAGACTGTCCCTCATTATCGCCTTCTTAATTTTTTACATCTGCAAATCGATCCTTTCGTTTTCATTTGGATTTCATTCTATCTTAAAAACAGAAAACAAGTAGTCCAAATTAACCAATCATCATTGCGCCCGTGCACTGTTGTATCCGCTGTCTCCAGGGTTAGTGCTCTCGGCCCTCCGTTGTTCTTAATATACATAAACGACCTTTTTCTTGCATAAACTCCAGAATTAAGCTTTTCGCCGACGATTGCGTTATTTACCGTAAAAGTATTACAAATAACGACTCAACTCTACTTCAAGACGATTTACATACTATATCTTCGTGGTGCTCTACGTGGCAGATGAACATAAACACTTGCAAATGTAAACAAATGTCCATCACCAAGTCTTCTACAAGGACACAATCACAATATTTATAATTCTCACAACACCTGGAACATGAAACATCGTATAGGTACTTAGGAATACATTTTACATAAACTCTATCATAGAACGAGCACATTGAACACATTATACAAGCAGTGCCGTGAAAACGCTCGGTACCTTGCGACGAACATTGTATATTGCCCCACCTGAAACAAAACTACTCGCATACAAGACAATAGCCCTACCCGAATTAGAATATGCATTTACCATTTGGAAACCCCCCACAAACTTACCTTCTACAAAGACTAGAATCTGTCCAACACAAAGCAGCAAGATCTATATGCAACAACTTCTCACCGGAAACTAGTGTCTCGACCTTAAAAACTGGCAATAATCTCTCTCCTCTAGAACATAGACGTAAAAAACTCGGTTGTGTTTTTTTCATAGCATCTATTACAGCGCTTTGTCTCTTAAATTAGCGTATTGTAGCCCTGCCAGTTTTACTTCGCCAAAATTAGATCATTCTCGGAAACTTGAACCATTCTTGGTTCGCACTAAAACTTTCCTTTTCTCCACCTTAGTACTTTGCATCCAAGACTGGAATGCATTTCCTTATCATATTGTTACCGATAGCAATAGCTTTTCATTTAAAGACCAGTGTTCACTATTATATAATTACTCACCTTGACTTCGTTGAATTTTTGGGGTGCATTAACGGACGCGAGTATCGCCGACGTGATGACTCTAAGAGAACCTTTCAGAAAAGGACATTTAGCCGTCTGCACTAAAATAATAGCAATATTCGATTCCTGTTCTTCCTTTCATCCGTAAGGCGACGACTGAGTGTTTAATGCTATCAACAATCCTGAAGGGTGGCCAGAGGGTAGTATTTTTCAATCCTTTTATTTTTGGCGACTTTACACCTCCGATGATTACCCTGTAAGTGACGTAGCTACGAAAATTTCCCACCAGGTTTGTGTTTTCTGTCATAACGTAAGAGGCCTACGTACGAGGGCCACTGAATTAATGTCAATTTTGTTAGGTTTCTCATCATACTAGTGTTTTGTCCTTCCGAATCGTGGCTTGGCAATAGTATGTATAAAACTAATTACTTTACCCCGAAATTTAATGTATATCGACGAGACAGAAACTACACTTGAAGAAATGAGAAGTTTGGCGGTTGTGTTTTAATCGCCTGTGAAGCTTCTCTTGCCTCGCTAAGAGGGATAAAACTGGAATCTTACCGGGAATGTGTATGGGTTAGAATTAAAACCGGTAGCGGCTTTAATTTTCGTATCGGTACATAATATTTTCTGCCTTTCTCAGACCAAATAGCTTTTACTGAGCATTTTGAGACAATTAGAACACTAATTCATTTTGATAAATATCGTGTTCAGATATGTAGAGATTTTCATTTACAATGTGTAGATTGGCCACTTTAAACTGTGTGTAGCAAACGTACTACGTCCAACACAGCATCTTCATTAATATATATCATCCACTGCTGTGGTGTTGAACAGCATAATAAGGATAAAAATAGTGCAGGAAATTCTCATGATCTTGCGTTCTCAAATATATCCATATTAGACAATTAAAAAGTTGAAGTTAGCACATTTTGTTGTCTCATTCCTACTCTCGTCCCTTTCTTGAAGCGCTAGTATGTTCTCAAATATTCAATACCAATCTGCCCAAGAATCCGCAATATAGATATAAGACTCAAGTCCTGCTTGAGTTTCCATCTAGAAATTGGTGTTTTTCACCATCATATATTGTCAAGTTCTTACCTTCCATTCGAGACGCGAGTAAGATCTATAATAGATAATTATTGCTTTCTGAAAGGTGATTATCTTAGTGTAAATAAATTTATCGAAACATTTGACTGGGGCAATGTTCTGGCAATTTCAAATGTTGATCGCGTTAGCGAGACGCTTACCTCAATTGTTAAAGATGCTATCGATTACTTTGGGCCTAAATTCCCAAACAAACCATTCATATATACCGAGTGGTTTTTAAATGAACTGAAAGTATACCTACGCAAAAAATAATATTTACAGGATATTTCAAAATACCGGTTCTACTTTTTGGTACATCAACTTTAGATTATATCGTGCCCTAGAAAAGAAAACTTTCACGCGTGATAAACGATGTTATTTTGACAACGTAGAAAATTGCTTGAATCCTCAAACCAAAATGTGCTAGAAGTTTGTAAAACACACTCCCGCGAAGCCGGAGTATTTGTTTACGTGATGATGTCTGATGAGGTTTCAACTATTTTCGCCGAATATTTCAGCAAATGTTACTTAGGGAATAGTGTCGACGGAATGGTACCGCGCGAAATGCGCGCCCGAATAAGCAACGATATATGAAGTTTCGGTTGGCTGGATTCACTCTGACGTACATAAATTAATATGACTAATACCATCTAAGAAGTCCTTCATAATAAAACAATACCAAATTATTGTAAAAAAGTGCTAATTAATATATTTTTAGAAAGCTGTATGGACTTGAATGTTGTATGCCGAACATTGAACACAACGTTGCCGCTCGTTTGCGCTAACTGCTGAGTGAAAGTTAGGCCTACGGGGTACCTACCTCTCACAGTCCCCCTGATGAATCAACCAGTTTTAATACTGAATGTTGGTAGATATATCGTGAGTGCTTTATTGACTAACTACTGCCAGCATGTAAATGCAGGCAGCATAAGCCGTATTGCAAAAAACAACACCGTGTTAAGCACGCCAGCTATTCCAATGAAATGTATAGAAATGCCAACATTTTTATCGTTGTAACGGACCAAAGTTCGGCACTTTATGAATGACAAAAAACTCTCGGCAGATTTAGGTGCAACACCTAATTCAGCACTGCTTGCGCTCGGTTTTTGTCTGTAGATTTGGTCTTTTCTTAAGTTAACAGGAAATAGTCTAGTGACTCCTTTTTTCTATAAAGCGTACGCGAATATCAAAATTAGTTGGACCACGCGCTCTCCCTGCTTCAAAAGCATTTAATAATATAAAATTGCTAAGATTTTCAGCAATCCTAATTATCGTGAATTACCATACTTAAGAATGACAATCTTAAGACCTGTAAATGGTACCCAATAATGTTTAAATTCAAACAAAACAGTGATACATCGAAAACCAATAGATAATATAGACTATCGGAAACTTTTTCAGTACCCCGTGGATCGATTTTACTAACGCCAATGAGAGACCTGCGGCTATACTTTAAGAAATCTGGTTCTTATGATTGATTTTTATTAGGTTTTTCAATACCTTTTTAGAGCCCTGCTCTTAACGACTGTTTCCGGGTTTGGCGGCGTCGGGGTTGATGTCGGCGTAACCGTGCTAACTTCAGAAAAACTGACGTCACGTGACCTCAGCACCAATTCAATTCAACTGCTAGATTTAGCGGGGAATTTCAGTTTCTTCGCAAGATTTAGCGGACAAATTCAGTTTCTAGGTTAAATTTAGCGGGAAATTTAACGTGACATGACCTCAATACCATTTTAATTCTCCCCTAAATTTAACAGGGAATTGAATTTGTGTTGAGGTCACGTGACGTCAATTTTCCCGCTCAATCTAGCGGAGAAACTCAATTTGCTCATAGAGGACGCGACACCAATTCATGTGACGGTATATTCCCCGCCAAATTTAGCGCGGAAACTGAATTGGTGTTGAGGTGAAGGGGCGTTAATTTTTCAGCTAAATTTAGCGGGCAAACTGTGGGAGGAGGGTAGGGTATGGAGGAGGAGGAGGGGAGGGTGCTGAAAAGAAGAAGGGGGAGGCAGGAGTAGGATGGGAGGGGAGGAAGACGAGGAGAGGAGAAGGGGAGGAGGATGGGGTACGGAGGAGAAGGAGGGCATTCCCTCCCCTCCGTACCCTTCCCTCCTTCTCCTCAAGAACTGCGCTCTTATTTAATATTAGAGATTTGTAAACGTATTTCATTTTCTTTTTATTTAATAGTCACTTTTTATGCACCTTTTGCAAAGTCACACTTTTGAAAAAAATTAAACATTTTATAAATGATCTCTCCAATAAACACGAAAATGGTGTAAATTATTTAAGGCGCTTATAAATTATTTTTTATATTGAATATCCTAATATTGGATACATTTATATAATGATTTTTACTAGGAAAGTTTGATATTTAATTCGGTCTCTTAGAATCCCTTCCACACTCTAGTGCCACGATGACCAGCTTAATCATGGGAAAATAATATTCACATTATTAAATAATATCAAAATATTGTAGAGGTGCTGTGCGTATTTATCAGCTTGTATTTTAGGTTGTACACTTCCTTTGCTAAGTGTGTTTTCAAAATTACTGCTTTTTTACACTCTACCATTCTTTAAGACGGCAGTGTACATTATGCAGAAGCATTATTCGACGCTTCTTATGTTCATGTGTTCGTTTAGTGGACGTTCAGCTTCAGTGAATCTCGGAGGCTTGGCTAAGATGTCCTTCATCGTTTCGCTAACCAAAACTATAAGTCACAATGCCAGCTTCAACATCAGACAAATTTGTTTATTTCTCGAGTCAAATGCAGAAGCCTATTGCTTCAGCTCTACCGGTACGGAAAAGCAGAAGAGCTCCCCTGCAGCATCCACACCTTTGAAAATGGCCTTTGCTTGAGTCTGAAAAATCAAAGTGAACAAAACGTGATTTATTTTCTGTGTTCCGACATCCCCTTTGGTCTTTCCAGATTTAAACTTTAATAAATGACGGCATGGAGCACGCATTTTAGCGGATATGATCTACTACCCCAGCTTATGCAACGATAAGTCATTTCATTCTTATGTTATTTATTCTGGTTCCGTGGTTGTTGGCTTTGACTTTCAAATTCACCACTCCACTCTAAGAAAGGAAGGAGCAACGGTGACATCATCAGGGTCCCGTATAGGACTCCACTTTCAAAACATTCACACTGTTTACTCAAGCAGAGGGTGCTAACACATTGTTTGATTGTCCAACGCCCAGCTCCACGTGAGTAAAAGTAGATTACGTATAAGTTCGCATATTGGTTTACTATTCTAGAATTCAAGTCATTGGCTTTCATATCAATATTTTCATTGATATCATTTTTTCTGGCCCTTTCGTTTGTTTAATATCCTTCGTAATCTTCTTTCCAGGTATTTACTGAATTCGTAAAAAATGACAGCTTGTTTCACTCCTCTTGAGTCCTCTTGTCTTTCCAGAAAGTGGATATGGAGGGTAAAATATCTACTCTGGACCGTCCACCGCCTTTTAAAGAATAAAACTTTACCTTGTGAAAATGGGAATTGTGTGGTCCGCATTCCCCAGACTCATACTTTGCATCGTGTTTTACCTTTCTGAACAGAAACCATTGTGTCTGGAAATCTGCAAACTTTGGTGCTGTAGAGTATCCCTCTAAGTCCGAATACCACAGACTTAAAGAGCCCTGTTTACATATAATAAAAAAAGCATCAAAGTTAAAGGTCTGCGGAAAAACCTACCGGCGGGAATGTAGGGGACATCGTGAGCTGAGACTTGGCAGTGTACTGCTTGCCAGCGACAAGTGGGCACTCAACACCCATGTTGCTGCACGCGTCGCTCTTGAAGCCTGGGAAATTCTCCGGCTTCAGTTGTCCAATCTGGCCTTGAACCTTGAGGCGCATCACATCGGAGTCTCTCTCTACAAGAGCAGAGAAAAGATTAACATTACCATCTTGTGTCCACGTACTGAAACCGCGAAAACTTTCATATTACAGGTACTACATCTAAGCTGCGTGGGCAAGAACCGATATCTGGGAATATAATTGACGAAAAGGTCATGTCTATGCCGAATGCCATAAGGACACGAAATAGGGCAAGGGCCAAACAGGTCAGGCAAAAGCCACAATGACACAAAAACTTTCTAGAAACGCCATACATTTTTTTGCATTCGTCTATTTCAGCTTAACATTTTCAAATGTAAAGCGTATATTCGCTTAAAATACGGCGATTTTTCAAATAAATCGGGACAAAATTTGTTCTCTGCATTATTATACTGCACCTCGCTGTGATGTTCTTGTTATTGACTCAGCAATGCATTTCTCAAACGAAATTTACCATTTTATTTTGACATGCATTAATATCATCTTTATTCTCTTCAAACTAAATAGTCTGTAAGTACCGTAAGGGATGTCATTCAATGCAACTTGATTTCAATTTGGTCCCAATCTTTTTAATGCATTGCTGAAAGTCATAGGGAGACATTGAATAATTCGCTATTGAAAGATACGCCTCCACATTTCTATCCGGCCTAACAATAATTCCTGATCCTGGGGCTCACATACTTTCTATACAATTTATATAGGTATCACACCTTTATTTGTTTATTTCTATTGTAGATATCACTCAATTACACCGTGAATGCTTACCAAGAACTGCGGAATATGAAGTGTTACATTACTACATGCAATCTGAAGACATCAAGATAGAATAATTATTTGGGCTCCATAGTCGCATCACTGCCGGAACACGAAGAACACAGACGTGCTAACCCATGCTATTATGATATTTTCGCTCGCAGTGCATAGAACCCATACACTGGCCGTGTGTGCCCGGAAAGAAAACGTCTGCAGTGTTTTATCTTGTAAATTGCCAGTTCCTCCTGTGTCTGTAGCAGTTAGAGAAACACAACATAGGCTGCGTTCTTCCTAATCTGCCCCAGATCGACAGTTCCTCCTGCCCTGAAGCGATAACCATCTTATCTTAGTGCAGATGAATATCTCCTCATCTTCAGTCCCACCAGCCATACTCTCCGTCCTAAGCATTTAGCAAGGCATGGAGACTAAAATAAACCTCGCTGGCTTATAAACAAAATGTGACATACTTCTCATTTTAAAATTGAGAAGAATACAGCATTCTAGAAAACGAATACTCTGCACGCTACGTGAGGCTGTATAATATAGAGTACCAGTTATGTAGCTACTTTGCCCTCACCTGCGACGAAGTCCACTTCAAAGCGAGGCTTGTCGGCCAACTTGACATTGCAGGGAAGGGATTCGCAGTGAGTCATTCGAACCTCCTTCACATTCTTCGTCGACCCATCTGTAACGTCAGGCATAAGGTAAACATTTTTGAGCGGATATGTTTTAAACTAACAGATTAAATTTATCAAAGAGTATGAAATTCCTTTTATTTGCTACATTACATCATAGAAAAGGGAAATATTTGAACGAAATATGTGATGCTCCAATGAACGCTATGTAGACTATTAGTGTCCGTGCTAAAAATAACAGTTTTCCCCTCTTTAACTGTAGTGATGGGAAATGCGACTCTTCTTAAATATTAGGGGCGAAGCTCCTTAGGGTCTAGCCTTGTCCATCCGTCCGGCGGCCGTGCTCACATCGATTGCCATCCCAGCTGTCTGTCATGGATGAAACGTTGCGGTAAAATAGAACGTTTCATCCGTTGCGTTTCGCAACGAATGTTGCGAAACACAACGGAACGAACCGTTGCGATGACGTTTACGAAACTTTGCGACGAAACGCATTATTTCAATGCGTTTCATTGCAAACTTTTGCTCTGGCGTCCGCCGATGCAGCACGCAAGGGCGCGCAAAGCCAGCCTTCAGAATGTCCAAGTACTCTTTGTCGGACCCAACGTTAAAGTAGGCTAGGAACTCAGCACTACCTATGAGCAATAACAAAAATCAGCACCATCAGCACTACCTATGAAGAATAAAATCAGTATCATCAGCACCACCAGAGCTTCGCCCCAATCAACATCATTCACCACGTGGAGATGCGGTCTTTTTATGTCTGGATTACTGAAATATTCTACAAATTTTCCTTCAGCTATTGATCGTATATCTCTGTGGTTATGCTTGAACCGTGTGAAAATCGACTAAAAAAACGAACTCTCACTGCATTTCTACTTTTTTTTTACCTGAGCGATGAATTTACGACATTGTATAGAAAAATCGCATTAAACTTATTCAAAATCGCATTGTCTGGTCGACATATTTACCACATTTCATACAAATATACTTCAAAACAAACATAAAAGCGCCTAGTGATTTAAAATGTACCCAGAGAACACGAATGCTAAGGTTGTTATCACAAAGGTTCTTTATATTGCGTTAATTTCAAGCTTCTTAATTTTCTGAAGCCGGTGTTTTATGCAAATATCATCATGTTTGCATTAAAGAACTGTATTTGTTCCGGCAAACATAGAGGCAAGAGCAGCAGCACTCACCCGTGCATTGGTCCACCTTGACGACTGAAAGTGCGTCAGCTGCACTTGCGGCCGACACGAAGGCGAAGGCACAGAGTGCCAAGAGTACCATAGAACCGGCCATGATGAACGTTCAGATGTCCCTCGATGAGTGATGTTCGGAGGTGAAAAAGGGCTGCTTAAATAGCGGTTTTTCGTCGATGTCAGGTCTTGAACACGGGACGGATTTATCGGTACCGTAACCGTCCTCTGCATTCTTTTATCAGGAAGAATAATATCGTCTAGTATTCTTATCAATTTTTGTGCAGTTATTTACCTATCATTTGCGCACTGCTATTATCTTTAGGATAAGATCACTATTATAATGTTAATAAAAACATATTCTTTAGTTATCCGAGAGACGACCTCATGAATAAAAGAGGCCCAGTAAGCAACTTTGTTCTGAAATCTTATTTCTGCTGAAATCGCCGAAAATACATCAAATCGGCCCTGTAAAGAAAATACGGTTTTTATTGTGGTCCTCGTAAACATATTTGTAAGGACACAGACGACTGGATTAATAATTCCTTTAGGATAAGACATATAAATTAACAGAGAATTTTAAGAGCCGGGCACAGAACTCTCACATGTCTTTTTTTTTTCTCAGAACGCGATAGCGATGATTAAAAAGATGTGATGAGTGATTTGTACATAAAACTCTTTGCTATTTTCTTTTTTTTATCCTTGTTAAGCGCACTTATAAATGGCTACCAGTCTAGAGCAGTCCAGTGTTCTTCAAATTAGTGAACATAATTAAACTGTAATTTTTCCGATTGACACGTGCACGCTTCAAATTTATTGGTAGAGGTGATAGTGTGTTTGGATCAATGGTTATTAAACTATTAACTGCGCTAACTTTACCATCGCAGATGCTACAGCAGAAAAAAAAATATTCTACAGCAGAGAGAGATGCCTAATATATGATTAACCTTTACAGTTTCGTTTCGACACGCCCATTTTAGTAATGGACCTTTTCCGAGAAGCGTTCTGCGCACGCGCGAGCGCCCGATGCCAAGCTGCGGAGGTCGGCACGAAAAAGCGAGGAAATTAGAAAGGAGGCTGTGAATCCGCGACTAGAACACGTAATTGCAGCATATATATAATTGTGTTACACAAAAAAAGAAAGTGGACGGAAAGAAGAACACGACGTTTAGGTGAACGCCACGGATGCCCCTCTTTAAAGTCGCGTTTGGGCACGCGCCACAGCCCAGAGAGCGAAGAAACTGGTAGCGTACCTCCCATTATCAATTGGTAGCGCAGGTAGGTCACTTCCTCGATGTTTAGTTCGTGCAGCCACCGCCTGGTGCCGTCGGTATGTGGAAAAGGTTCATTATTCTCCAAGCAGCCATTCAGATGAGTATTTCAGTCGCAAATGTGCGCCCCGTTCCAAGTCAATTGCGGTGCTCCGAGTTTTGGATAACTAAAGGTAATGAAAACTCCGAGAAACTACTAGATAGGGGTGTTCTCAAATAATTGTGATCAGACAGATGACTCAAGACGGATTTTATGTTTCTTTAGTCCTTCACAGCTTAAAAAACGGAGGGCGTGGTGAACGTGTCTCTGACAGCCTCTTAACGCTCTGCAGCTAGGGCAATGAAATGACACCATTAGCCAACAGGAACGCCGAACGCCGATTTGTGTAGCAAGATGAGTTATAATCGCGACATAACATTACAATTTATTTTTTGTTTCGGAAAAGCCGCGCCGCCGCTAAAGGGACAATAACCCATACCACGAACGCCTCCGGTGCCGCATCCAATTATGATGTAATGACATAGTGGTCCCGGTTAAACCGTGCCCCCTGTTTCTAAAGCTGTCAGTGACTACAGCGAAGGAGCCGTTCAATAACCGACCATTTAGTCAGTTACCCATGAAAACACCAATTCTGAATTCCTGCCGATCGGAAAAAACGCTGACCGTGGCTGAACATGTTCTCGCTCCTTAAGCCGTTATTCGTCCTCCGGTGTTCTTATCTGCCCTTGCCAAACTCTCATTGGCTGCCTGGAACTGATGAGATGCTTGGTACCCTCCCCATTCTGTATTTCTTAAACTGTCAGCTGTAAGAAACAAAGCCGTTCTGCTACGGGAGACCAGCGCAGATTGAGCGCGCCAACTGCGCCAGCATTCGGGCGTGACTCCTGTTCTGTCCATGGGGACGCAAGTTTTGTCCGAACGCTAACGCAGGACACGTGCAAAAGCGCGAGCCACGAGGCCTTCCTTGTGCAATATTGGTTGAGAGAAGATAGAACGAGTATAGAAACATCTCTAACACGATGTTAGTGCGCTTTGGAGGCTGTTGGATTGGTCCCATCAGCTCGCCGTGTCGGTTGCGTCCGAGCTTGAGCTGAAACGAAATGTATAGACTTTCGCACCGTTTCGTTGCGTGAGTGTGGACACACAAGTAGGTCGCCTTGACGTCAGAAGTTACGGGTTGTCCAAGGTCCAGCCGCCATCTCAGACTGGTGTATCAGCAGCCTTCCCCGATAGGGCCATTTCATTGGTCACTACGCATTAAAGGGATACTTCAACGAAATTTGAAATGTACCCGTCGTGTTCACAAACAGGCTGAATATGACCTACAATATCCATAAATGACAATCGCATGTTTGTATTTTGAGCCTAATGGCTGTATTTTTCGTTACAAACGGCCCACTCTGGCAAACGCTCGGAGAGCAGCGAGCGGAGACACGTCACATCCGCCGCAGTCGTGACGTGGATTTTCTCGGGACCTTACGTCGGGACGTAGCGGATGCTTCGAGCTATCCCAGACAATTTCGCTCTGTGGATGTAGCTCGGAATACGCTTTATGCGCGTCGCTGTGCCCCCTCTTCAAGGTCACGTGACATTCACACGGCCTTGGATAGGCCCCGATGGCTCGTAGCATCCGCTGAAAGCAACCGAAGCACACCAGCGATCGGGCCACCGCAAGTTACCCCAAAGCTGCCTTTGTACGAATTTTGATGGACGGGCTAATCTTCTATAATCTTGTTGAGGGGCAATAGCAACTTCTGTGACACAGAAAAGAGAGTCTGGGGGAGGGGGAGATCCTCCTTCAGCTCTTCTCTCGTCGTGGCCACAGGCGAGACAGTAATCGTCACTACCTGTCAAGGTTCCTAGACTGGCATTACAAACGGGGCGTTAGCGACATTACCATAGCGATATCCACCAGGTGCTCTTTGCTAATCGTTTTAATTTGTTTTAAAATTCCTTTTCGTGTCTTTTTCAACAACAGATTGGTGTGTGCTGATGTGGCAATGCTCGCTTGAACAAGAATAGACCAAGAAATAAGCGCCGAAATTTCGTTGTAGTATGTCTTCAAACGCGTTATTCCGGCTCCGCTAGAATAGCGCTCCCTTGAAATAAGGCACGGTTTTCGCTCAACTATTCTGTGTAACCTTGGTGAGCGCTGTACCCATATCTCCTACAGTAAAAATTATGAGACTGTCACTAGACAAATTTCAATGTGACATTTATTTCGACGTTGTTATACGTACGTGTTGCCTTCAATAAAAACATAAAAAAGTCCTCGCTCGTTTTATATATTTGCATGGAGCCTGTTTAAATGAATCAAAATTTTTCGAGTCAAATATATGGCAATGCATTTGCGTTTTTTTTTCTTTGTAATTCAATGGCAGTTATTTTTTGTGTGACTTATTCATGTCCTTTCTTTTTCTGCCACCTTCATCATTTCAAGATAAACCAATGTCTCCATACAGGAGACTCGATGAGTGGATATTTGAGATAATAGCTGCCTATTAAGCATGTCTCTCTTAGGCGCGACTCAGT
>JAZHYW010039478.1:0-12434 GCA_037355805.1 Ixodes ricinus | reverse complement strand
AGGAAAATGGAACCTAGCTAGACTGACCGGCCGGATAATTCCTTGCGGTGTTCACGGCCCAGCAGAAATTTTGACCTACATTGAGTGAGCGGTTTAACCTCCTCGGGTTCTTCCATTTAGCGCGACATCATTGACCAGTTTTGCTGTCGCCATGATAGAGCTCCCGTGAGTTGAGACATAGATTTTGTTTTCACGTAACTTTGGTTAACCTTCCACTTCCTTTCCATGGCAGTTTGCACAAGCAACGTTACTTCGACAATCGAATTCCATGCTGCCTGCTCACTTCAATAAAAAGAGTAGGCATGCAAAGGACACAAATGAAGCATGATGTAGTATGGAATCCGTACATTAATAAAGAAACATTCCTACTGACATCATGATACAGTAAATTACCTTTGATGAAACTCAAAAGTTGATGTGAGCCCTTCTAGTAGCAGATGTTAAAACAATAATAGCAAGCAAACAACGCATCACATGCCGTGAAGACGTCTGGAAAATTTTCTACCATGACCATGCCATCAATGCTTCGTTCAAACTCCAAAACAGACAAAAGGTCTACCCCTAAAATAGAAAAAATAAAAAATAGATAAAGCTATTGACTCTAAGATTTACTAACGGGTTGACTACGTTCTGGTTAATAAAGCAATGCTTAATTGTGATTATCTCTTGAACCGGCTAATCAACCAGGCTCACTAAATGGGAAATAGTAAAACTTTATGCATCGTTATTTCTTCCGCATTCATCTATTTCAGGATGCAGAACTGAATCCTCCCCAGTAAACAGCCATACGTATCCTGTACTCGCACTGGCTTTGCTCTATGCACACAGGTTCTCGGTTAAAAGGATGGAAGAAAGCTACTTGGGTGAAACTGCATAAAAATGTAATCTACAACCGAGAAAGATATAAAAGGAGCCAATAAAGAATGTAATGTGCAAGAAAAACTAAATCGTGAAAGTAGGGGCGATTGACTTTTATAATTACTAATCATTGTAGCATACCGGTACACAACACCAAATTTGACCGAAGTCTCGTCTCCCTTGGCCCGTCTGCTCGAAGCCGTTTCACTTTACCTGCGGTAAAACGTTAACCGCCCTTCCCTACTAGGTACCTACAACTACCTACCAAGTTTGACGAGGAATAGATGAGCGATAGCTCCTGTGTTTTATTATGGTGTGGTAGCTGGTGTCACATCTGCTGCTTAGTGGCGAATATAAGTGGCTTTCGTGGAAAAGTTACCGAAAAGGGGGGACTCAAGAACGCGCGGCACCGGGTTTTCGCGACGCAGAGCGGCATACATTTGAGCTTAAGAAACACTTTTTGTTGGTCGAGGTACAGATATTGGTTAAGGTAAAACTAAATTGACCCTTGTTCGGAAAATTCCTAATCACCCGTATTCACCAGGCGCGACTAACTAGCGCCGTTTTAAGGTTAGTAGCACGACTAAGTAGTCGCGAGCTAAACGAGAAATCCGCGACTAACGAGCGATTATGTTCTGCGGTATTCACGAGCGCGAAGCGAGCGGGTGACTACCTAGTCAGAACTAACAAGCGGAAGTGACGTAAAAAGATCGGTCACGCATATGCATACTTAAACGCCACTGCATAAATGGGTATTTTATCGTATAAAAACGACACTTTAAATGTTTATAAGGAAAAAAGTTACAATGAGAGACGTATTGTCTGAGACAGAGTTTTACAAAGAAAAGTTTAAAAAGTGAAAGCCGTGAAAGCTCTGTAATGCCGAATTAGAGCGCAGCTCTTGAGGAGGAGGAGGGAAGGGTACGGAGGGGTGGGGGTCACGTGACCTTGGGGGGTTCACGTGACATGGAGATGCATGTAGTCAAATAAGCCTATTACTAAATTACCCAAGCATCGAGAAGAATACTGGAAGTATAAATCTACTCTCCGCGACCGCTGGCCTTCCCGTTTAAAATATTCGAAGTAAATAATTAGAAAAAGGCTTTGAGGAAATCGCGTGAAAGGCAAAATTTGTCTTAAGGTTTTGCTTTTTAACAGCTACTAGTGAAGACGCCAGCACGTGCAGCGCGTGTAACTACACTCGCAGCATGCACCATGGCGCTTGGGTAATTTAGCAAAAGGTCTATTGGGACGCGGTCTGCTTCTGCGTACTATCAGTACCCGGCCGATTGAGTTTTGGCATAGCCTCCTCTATATTCACAAAGCCTGGAAGTTCGACGACGGAGCCATTGAGGCCCCAGTCGCAGATCTGGAGCGCGAGGATCTGGTAGCACAGAGCAATTCTGGTATTCAGCGCACAGCTTCTGCAGCGGCGAGGACCCGAAACATGGTTTTCAAACCCGACGAGAAAAGAAGCGGTAGCGCGAAGAACGCGAGAAGCACGAGCGGACATTGCATCTCTCGGGACTAGTGTTTTTCGGCATCTCGCCGCAGCAGGGCGCCCGTTACATGCATCTCCTCACATCCGTTGTCGTGGTGCACTACCTTTTCACTTCTGGCGGCCGCGTCTCGTGGCGATCTGCCAGGTTTTGTCAGTATAAAGGAGACTATGGTCAAGGCAATCCACTATAGCAGTCCAATACGTCGCCATGCCGACAATTACCGCGTTTATTTATACTTAGGAATGGCCAGAATAGAGAGACTATCTAAAACATAATGTGGGGAGGTCATTGATCATGCTTTGCGATTTCAGTGAGGTAATGTTTAGCAAAAGCCTTTTGCTCCATTCATTGCTGACTAACGTGCCCGATATTGCAGCTAGTGCGACAATATTAGTTCCAAAGCAGTGACGCTCACTCGCAGGAGGACCGCCATGTTTCCCACCGTCCTTACTCTGCCGGTCAAGTTACTTACAGTTTCCCTCGAAGGGAAAGTGGTTAACCTTTTACCGCAGTTAAAGTTAGCCGGCTTCGAGCAAACGGACTTCGGTGTTTGTCCAGGCTCAAATTTTGCGAATAAAGCCGCAGCTCCTTGTGACGAAATTTGGTATGCTGACATATATATATAAAAAAAATTCATTGATAGCCAGGATAGTCTTCAACCTGTAATGCAGATTTACGCGTTTCAAAAAGTCTAAACCTGTTTGTTTTTTGTGTGTTTGTGTGGGCTAATTTTGCTCTTAAGTCGAAAAGGGTTGTTACATTTTTATACTTAATCAAATCAGATATGTCGATCTTTAACGCTCCCAATTTGTCACGGGGTACGGAGATTGTCGAAAATCTCGAGGCAAATGTTTCTTTGTTTTGTTTGAAAACCTCGAGTGTCCGGTCAGGGCAGGAGAACCCAACGACCGATAACTCAGATTTTATATTAAATTCAACGACCAAATGTTTTCTGCACTTATTAAAAGTGCTTGTGAATAACTTATTGAACCTTTACACGAGTATCAACTTAATAAATGTATAAATCGAATTATAATAGCACGAGCTTACCTCCCGTTACGTTGACATCCGGCTTCTTGTCGTAGTCCTCTCGCAGTGGAACTAGTTCGGTCTTGCCAGCAATTAAAACAAAAAAATAACAGATCTAGAATTTAAGTTGATTAGTGGTGAAACATAGATATGGAGGAATAATATACACACGCCCCAATACTTATTGCCTCTAGATTAAAAAAACAAACAATAAAACGTAGATGTGCGTTTAAATTAAATTAGTATTTTTGACGTCCTCTGAAACCTTGGGCAACCGAAATGTACACCGCAACTGCGTCGTTTTTAAGAGGTCTTGAGATTTTCTTAGATGTTAGAACCCAAGATAGGTTAGCTCTGTTAACCTTATGCACTTCTGGATTTTTAAGAGCCCGTGCAAATCGACATCGAATGTAAGATAGCTTTCGAGGGAATGCCAAGAGGGATTTCCAAATGCTATATCGGTATACGTCTATGACCTACCGGCCTGCCGGTACAGCCCACCGGTGAGCGGTTGGGCAGGAGATCGAACTATAGGGGCGCTTTATCAGAGTTGTTGTCCCCACAGCCCGGTGTTTACCAACTACAGCATAACAAAGAAATGGAACCTGGCCGAGCACGGTCTGGGCACGAGCGCTTCGCTCTGACCAGTGCTTTGGTCGCACGAGGAGCGGCCATCAAATCGTCATCTTCGATTTCTCGGATCAAAAATAAACAAGAAAATACGGTTTATTGACCCCACAGCTGAAGCGCACCGCTAGAGGCGTGACTGTTCGATCTCCTCCCCAATGAGGACACCAGTGCGCGATTTCGGCCACCCTTATAGGCAACCTGCAATGCTGTTTGGTTTGGCGCCATCTAGCGACTGAAGCAAGAAATATTGGGTACCCCTGAGAGTGGCGGCTGCATTGTTCAAATGTGAGCTTTGCTTTGGTGGCGCCGCTTAGCCTAAGTATCTGAAGCCAGAAATACTGGGTATCCCAGGAAGCCGTGATCGCGTAACGTGCCAGTACAGCGGAAGCTACGGCTCAGGTGGGCCAATGGGAGCGTGACTGCGTATCACCGGAGCGCGCCTCTACTCCGAAGAAGTATCACTTTTCGCTGCGTTATGCTCTAATATGTGTGCGTTGCGCCCGTACACGTCACGCATTTCGAAGCCTTCGGCACGCAATGTGTGGCTTATCGTTCACCCTTTGCCAAGGTACAACGGAGACAGGAAGTATTCACCTGTGGGCTGCTCACTCTGCTGGCGCTCGCACTGGCCATGTTGCTCGGCTGGCTATAAAGATACCAGTTTTGGATATGAGGATACAGGCCGGTATACTATAACTAGGGTTCGGAGTTTTCAGTTTAAACCGATAAAAACCGATAAAAGTACGCCGAATCCATTTTCGGAAATTCTGTTTTAACCGAAAAAGGTCAGTTTGTATGTTTGGCGTTTTCGGTTACAACCAATAAAAACCGATAAAAGTACATCTAATCTGTTTTCTAAAATCCGGTTTTATCTCAAAAAGGGCAGTTTTCTAGAGCCGCGTAGAGGTGGGCGGGGGAGGAGGAACCGATCACAGAAAGAAAGGGCTTTGCAAGGTTTGACATTGTGCGACGTCTTCGTGATTTCCCTCTTCCAAGGTTCAACATGCAACAAAAGAGGTCATGGATTGGCCTTCGCGGGACATCTGTTTCCTTTCTGTGATCGGGCTTAGTGTGTCAAGTTCCCGGTTCTAAAAAAAGTTCGAATGTGGGCTAGTATAAGGTTTTTCGCTTCATGCCCTTCAGAGGACATCGAAGAAAGCTGTTAACACCTTTCTTAACACCCTCTCTCAAACTTCCCTGTGGTTGAGAACATAAATACAATGGACCTTTTTTGTCAAACCGCTGGTTCCTGTACGGTCATCACCTCGCACGGTCACGTCAACAGAATGGGAAGGAAAAAGAAGCACGCTCAAGATTATGCCCGCGAATTCCGCGGTTTCGATTTGTGTCCTGACGGAAGTTGTAGCGAAGACCACGTATGTATATGTCCCGTTATTCTTTGATTGATCACAAATATCACAGCTACAGGGATCATCTGATCCTATGTCCGATAGTGTTTCTTTCATATTCACCGAAAAAAAAACGGTAAACTTTTTTGGGAATAAATATACACCGAGAAAAATCCGAAAATTTAATTTTAAAATAAACACCGAAAAAAGTACGCCGAACTTTCAAAAAATAAAAACCGAAAAGGCGGAACCCTAACTATAACTTTGGTCACCTGTATCCATTTACGCCTATGATTTACCAAATGACGCCACCATTTCATACCACTAGTAATTCATTTCACAAAAAGGGCCCTTCGGTTTATTGAATATCTCCAGAGGGCGCCAAATTCATTGCATTTTCTTGTTCAAAAACTCAAATATTAACTATCGATGAAATCGTAATTCTTAAATTATCAGTCTTCATTTTCAAAGCCGCGAGCAGCACTTGGACCCGCGAAGACCCGCATGCGGCTAGTGAGCAGCAGTTTCGTCACCCCTGTGCTATATTACTTATTGCACGGTGCTCTGACTGAAGCCCATCGATGTGTTGGCGTTTGTCTTGCAAGTAGCATCAAATTTCCAGTACACTAGGTTCGTGTCTCGAGCGGCCCTTGGAGCAATGCGCACAGCATTGAAATGAGCGGCCCTTGGAGGTGAATGGCGGCGGAGCACCGGCTCGTGGCACGTGTCTTGCACGTTTCCACTACGATGGTTGGCGGTACATGCAAAAAACGCCTTTATCAAGGTACATTTGCTCTGACGAGTGCCAGTCATAAAATGTCGCGTACCGGTCAATCTTCAACTGGTAGCCACGCTTTATCAAGCCCAGATGTCCTGGTGAGTCTGAACGTAAGCCGACGCAAGCGTTCGTAACGCAACGTAAGCCAAACGGACTGTGTGAACCAGCCTTACTTCATTAAACAACATAAAGCTAATCTTACGTGTGTTTTTATGTTAGTGCTGTAAACTGTATGGTATGTTGTGTATTTTTTTAGTGCGGCAATAATGCCAATGTGGGGGCCTGTGGCTTTGTCAAGCTGGCCTTGTGACAGCTTTTCCCACAAGCCTGCAGTATCCTGCACGTTGTACTTGATGCAAATAATAAATAAACGACAACAGTAAACAACCGACATGTTTCTCATTCAATTCATCACACGAAGGTTGAACTTAGTGCAGAGGCCTTGCCACATGAGACGGCCGACGTATTAGTATTGGAGATTGCACGAGTTGGTAAAGGATGATCCACGTACCAGCGCACAGATATACACTCATAAAGTCCATGCACACGAAAAATACACTCACACAGTTGAACGCGGCATGAGTGAGTCAGCGCTGTGAGAGTGTGTTTTTCGTGCGCTTGAAATTTTGGAGTGACTGCCAGATTTCCCGTCTGTTCCGCAGCAACGGCTGCCTGAAGCCGTTGCTGCAGAACTTTATTCCTATAATTAGCCCCGTGCGCGACCGAAAGCGCCGCTGTGGTCGGCCTTCACGATTGGCGGAACGCGGCTATGACGTCGGAAAGGGGATTTATCATCGACGGAATAAAAGGAATGAAAGAAGTTTCATTTTGGCGGTGTTGGCAGTGTTTCTTTGAGAGCGCAATGATTTCAAGCTTCCACCATGCTATTACAAACACCATCGAACGCGTTGTTCGCGAGGTAATGACGTCCTGAGGGGGAACCATGGGAGGGGCGCCACCAAAACATCTCGCCGCTAATAGCCCAAAGCACTTAGTCAACAGTTTAATAAAGAGACGTTCATGCAGTAAAAAAGGTGAGGAATGCTATCAAAGTTCAACGACAATCTTGTCAGCAATTTCTGCAGAGTTTTTTTTTATCTTCCTCTTCATTCAATCGGTGTTTCCCTACCCCAGCATGGTGAAGAGCGTAGACTGCTAAAACGACCCATCCAGGAAACCTTTTTTTTAAATTTGTTCCTCCCTCCTCTGTTTCTCTTTCTCGCTCTAACTCTTTTTCAGTCTCCCTTTAATAATATTGTCACTTTTCTAACCTATAACCACCATGTTCTTGCTTATTTGAACCGGCACGTGGAATTACAAGAATGTGACACTTGTTTTCAGTCTCATGCTGTGTCTGCTCGCGTGTATGAGCAAGGGACGAAGAGAAAAAGAAATCGTCACATGCACTCATTCTGAGCATCGGCTTCGGTGTGACGCGCAGATCTGCAAATCCGCCTGCCCTCTGTCTCAGGTCGTGTTTGATCTTTTCAGGTCATTTTTGAACGTGCTGTTCTTAAACTTGCACATTTGTTCCGTAGGTGCTGATTCGTTCTAGAAAGAAGAAGATTGCACTGCAGCTCGTTCCGCGACTCGATTAGGCTTAGCGTCCGATCAGCCCTTGGATCTCAGCATCAAGCTCTTTTTGTTTTAAATACTCCTGCGCACCAAGACCTTCGATGGGTGAGTTTACTTTTCAGCAAACCTACCGTGTGCCGAAAACAAATATTTGCTATTTTTAACCTAAAGCAAGAACTAGGAGTTGCGCAAAGCGAAAGAATGAATGTAGCGCTATGGGAGCACGGTAGATGGAATCAGCATTAGCCAAAGTCATTAGGTTAACTTCGCTAAGGCGGGGTCACACTGCTGACATATCATACAAAAGATTGTCGGGAAACACGAATCACCGCAATATCAGTTGTTCGAATGCCTCGCGCCAAGTTTTCTTCTTAAACCCGTCGCCGTGCAACATTTGAAGAAAGGATCTCGCGTTGGCTCGCTTTGGAATCTGTATGCAGACTGCCCTTTGTATGATGTATAAGGAATGTTACACAGGCGTTACGGAACTGCCTCGATAGGGAGCATTCACTGGCGACCATAGCTGTGTGCGCAACTGCTGGCGCGTGCTGATGGCGGGCTTCCGCAGTTCTTTTGCGATTCCGCACCATCAAGATTGCTGATCTTCACAGGCTAATAATGTGAGCTCGTTCTGAGCATGCGCACTATACATCACCCTCAAATACGGCGTCAAGTGAATAACCTATAGGGGGTATTCACTGGCCACCACTGTTGAGGTCACTGTTTAGAGCGCAAGCTCAGAACGAGGCTCACATTGATGGGCTGTCAAGACAGGCAATCTTGATGGTGCAGGGTGCACGTTGGAAAATAACTGTAGAAGCTAGCCATCAGCACCTGCTCTAGCATTAGCGCACACGAGATATGGCCGCCAGTGAATACAGCCCTCTATACTCTGTTCACCTTTACCTGAGACTACAGCCAAAGCTACAAGCTCTGAGACAGCCCGCGCTCCTGGCTTTGAGACGTGAATTTCTAGTGCGAGTTCTCATTCGTGCCAAGAGAACGCTCCAAAACAGCGACCTCGATCACTTGCGCCTGTAGAATAGACCTATGAAGACCATTTGCTGTCTTACCCAAGCATCAAGGAGAATGCAGGGATTGGTGTTCCACGCGCCACACGCGCACGCCTTTCCTGTATAAAAGATTCGAAGTAAATAACCAAAAGAAAGCATTGACGAACGCGCGTGCAGATGCCATTTGTTTTAGGTTTTTGCTTTGAAGAAGTTACTACTGCTGAGGCCAGCGCGTGCGGCGTGGAACACCAATCCCTGCATTCTCCTTGATGCTTGGGTAAGACAGCAATAGGTCTATTGCTAAATAACCCAAGCATCAAGGCCAATGCAGGGATTGGTGTTCCACGCGCCGCTCGCGAACGCCTTCTCCGTATAAAAGATTCGAGGCAAATAACCAAAATAAAGCGTTGACGAACGCGCGTGCAAGATGCAATATGTTTTAGGCCTTCGCTCTAGAAAGTTACTACTGCTGAGGCAAGCATGCATGGCGCGTGGAACACCAATCCCTTCATTGGGCGTGATGCATGGGTAATTTAGCAATAGGTCTATGGGCTGCAGTCACAGCATGAAGTATAGAGGCTGCTCCACCCAATGATCCACCTTCCTTCGTATTATGAACCAGCATTGTAATGGCGGCTGCTCTTGTAACTGCAATCTATTCTATAGAATGCATATGTTCTGAAGCACAGCGTCTAGAGTGGCGCTTCACCGTAATCTACGGAAAATATGATTTTTGGAACTAAACTCTAGAACGCCGCTTTAACCGACGGGAGGCGGACAGGAGGGGAGATTGGTGGTAACCCCTTTGCGGGAGCTCCAGAGCTGAGCTAATCTTGTAACGTTGGTCTCAGCGTAAACTGTGCGAAATAAGGCCTGCCAAATCCGGCGCGCACAAGCGCTGTGAGACTCGACTTCGCACGCTACACCGCTCGTGCGGTTACTCTGGTGGTGCTTTATTGCACACAGCTTAAGCTGAGACGGTGAAACTGGCAAGCCGGCCCTGATGCGAACGCTTCACTGCTTACAGTAGTCGAATCCAAAGCGTTTGACAAATTTCAGAAATTGTCAATGACAAAATGCCGGCCCACAAAGCCGTCAAATATGTAAAGGTGAATAGATACGCATACCAATAATGGGTTCTATTTTAATATAAAAAAAATGAAAGCCGTTTACAACTCGCTGTAACGCCGAATCAGAGCGCAGCTCTTGAGGAGGAGGAGGGATGGGTACTGAGGGGAAGGTATACGCCTCCTTCCTCCTCCTCACTTCCTCATCCTGTCTGCTACTCCTCCCTCCGAGCGGCGTCGCCTCCTCACCAGGGTCACGTGACCCCACGGGGTCCCGTGCCCCTAGTGAGGTCACGTGACGATAACGATGACGTCATCGGCATCGACGTCATCTGATGACGTCACCAATGACGTCATCAGGTGACGTCACTGATGACGTCAACGGCATCGTCAGTGATGACGTCATCAATTACGTCATCAGTGACGTCACCCGTCCCATAATGCACCGCGCGGTTTCGCCGATGGCGACACCACTCAAGCCGGAAACGGGCGCCTAAGAGCTGCGCTCTAAGAAGAATACTAAAATCGCCGGTAGCCTCTCGAATCTGATAACCACGAGGTCTCAAACTTTG
Source organism: Ixodes ricinus (assembly GCA_037355805.1). NCBI lineage: Eukaryota > Metazoa > Arthropoda > Arachnida > Ixodida > Ixodidae > Ixodes > Ixodes ricinus. The sequence continues at coordinate 2,061 of JAZHYW010039478.1, read as the reverse complement.
GGATGTGCCTTGAACAGCTAGTGGTATATTTGGGCGAATAATGAGCGTTTGGCACTGCGTTGCTTATTTAATAACTCAATAAAAAGCACTATGCGAGTTACGTCGCACGTATCCTACACATAATGTAGGTAACATTTATTGTCTAGGCAGTATCAGGATGAAAGTTTATATTTACTTGTTTGGCCTAGCTCCATCTCCGACTTGAATGCGCGTCATTGCTTACATTTAGGAGTTTGAACTTACATAGAGACAATTTCACCGGGTTTTCGGTGTTTCTAATTTTTGTTTTTAATTACCACTTCTGCACTTACAACATGCTACAACCAAAAATTCCTCCACCTCTCCCCTCCCCCCCCAAAAAAAAAATGTTGGCACATATTAAAATACGTACTTTCACGCAGTCTGTACAAGGATCGAACTGACGACCCATCGGCTGGCATTGTGTCCTACACTGTTAGCAAAAATAACACGCCCAGACGTGTAAACCGCTGTCCCATAGCGGACACGTCATAACGTGTTCGTTTTACACGCAGCCATGTGTGTTATTCGTCTACACACGAGGTGCCGTGTAAACTTAACAGGATACACCGTGTTTTTCTTACGCTAAACACGGCTGAGCGTGCTCTGAGCGTGCTCCTCATAAAACATGGCGGCCAGCAGCCGAGAACAGGCGAGAGACGAGCCCAGCGAGCCGCGCACCTTTTAGTCGGATTGAGAGCACACAGGACGCGTTTGTTATCGTTCGAGGTCTTTTATACACAAAAAAAGAAAACAGTCTCCAAGCGGCGGACGATAGCTACGTGCAAAGGTACGTACGTGCGTCGTCGGCGGCGTCGGTAGCTACGACGCAGTGCGACGGAGCCGCTAGACAGAAAAACAAATGCCGAACTTACATGGACAACTAACTTGAGCCAACTATTTCGGAATGGGCGGTAACTTGCGCCACCTAGCGGGATTTCTAGCAGTCTATAGAAAAAACAACGAGTCAGCTACTACGCTACGACAAACCACAGAGATAGCAACCCTGCATACATCGCAGACAACACGAACACCACGCATTAAGCAGCACCGACATACACACAAACACAACGCCAACACTGCGCCCGACACTTGCTACTCAACGTGCTCTTCTCCCCGCGGCGTAGATAAGCTTGACATGTGCGGGTGAGCTCTTTAGTCGCTGACCGTTACAGCTTTACAGAAGAAAACACAAAACACGGCGCAATGGACAGCCGTACGTAAGAATAGTTTGCATTTAAAAAGTATAAAGGCAAAATCTATAATTCTAGTCCTTTGCGAAAAAGAACGCTCTTAAACCGGTCGTGAAGAAGTTCAATATTTTGTTATTTTCATGCTAGACCAGTGTTGTGAGCAGTCTGACTAGCTTGAATCAGATTTAAAAAAATGATTGGGATTTTATTTTTATGTAATTAATAATAAATGGACATGATCTTTGCGCAAAGCATTTTTTATATATTCTTGTGAAGGACATCCGCCCAACACTTCACTTTTGCTAGTCGCAGTACGGGAATAGACGCCTTCATTTTTGAGGAGGTTTGATGCAGTTTGTTGTCGTACGCCGTGTCGGTGTTGAGTGGAGCGGTGGGGCTCGGGAGTTTGTGACCGGTGTTATTCCTGATCATTGGTGTAACGCTAATGCGTGTTTTTTTATATGTTATCGTTCCGAATTTCGGAAAATTCACGGGCCCGTGGCACTGTATGCTGAATCGCGAACTCCTTCTCTGTTGACGCCGTTTTCCTGGTACCACTCGTGAATACTGCAAGAGTTTAAACACTGTGCACCGTCTCGCCTACATCCCCGGTGACGTACTCGACCTGTTGAAACTTATTGCTTCGTAATTTTAAACTACGCAAGGCAGTTATCTCGCTGCTCTGATTTCGGTTATAAAAGCAAGGCGAAACGCTCGTAGTTCCCGTGCTCAGTACTCGTTGGAAATCTTCCACACTTTGACACCAGGATAACTGGATGAACGAGGATTTACATTTACCTAAGAGGTCACTCTCGCCACTAGCAATACGTAACCGAACGGAAGTACAAGA
>JAZHYW010039477.1:0-82286 GCA_037355805.1 Ixodes ricinus | reverse complement strand
CGTATTGCTCCGTATTTCTAATGTAGTTTTTGTCACTACACATGTTTTCATAGTTAAGATCTAATAATCGCAGTAGAAGATAGCTTGATTGCTCTTGAAGCATTACTAACTTAAATGGTGAATTGAGATATTTGTACTGTATTTTTCTGGACTATAGTCATACAACTACACGTGTTTCAATGTTGGTATTTCACTGTGTGTGGAATATGCACATACGATGAGGAGAACTTAGTGATTAAGTCATACTGGCACTGTGTTTTTCTTGTCGTCAATGCCCTTGTGGATGGCAGGCGACCAGCACATTGCCTCAAAGAGAACTTGTGGGTCTGGCTTTGGTTGCTCATGCTTTTGTTGTAAAAAAGTTTGAGCAGAATAATAACTTACAATAGTCTTTCTTTCACTACGGTCGTGATTCCTCAACGAGCGAACTAATGATTAGGTCTGAATGATCTAGGGTAAACATCGTTAAGCTGAAATTGGGTCCTGCTATTACACATTCAGTGCACACTATGGAAGGGAAAAAAATGTCATAGCTGAAATTGACCCATGCTGTCTACACACCAGGCGGGGACTTTAGTCTGTAAAGTACAGTATGTTATTCAAGATCAGTTTTTTTCTCGCCCAGGGGGCACCGAAAGGTCCAAACATACCTGGACTCAGCTCAACTAATAGGATCGCCTTTTCCCCGAACACGGGATAAGCCACGCACAGTCAGGCGTGGCTCGGGGTTCAGTAGTGACACCACTCACAAAGCACCCACTAAAGCAGGCTCCCCCTGCCTGTGGGATGGGAGCCCACATGGCTGGAGTCCGTGGTGACAACAGCTCTCCAAAACATCTAACACCTAAGGTTTAGGCGCCTCCTGCGGGGTTCAATCGATGAGTTTATTTGAATAACGTCATCATGAAAATCCCCGAGACTGTCAAAATTTCCACCTAGTACAATGTCATTAAGCTTTGCGAGGAAGAGAAGAAGAAAAATGTACCTGTTTTATCCTTTCAATTAATTCATTGCACTGCGACTAAGCAGTTTCTGGATAAATGGCATTGTGTTCAAAGATACCTGGGTCACACTTGTTCCAGTACACCTGTGCAAGGCGAAATATATTGCAACGAAAATTCGTTGCACCAGCTCTTTAAGAAAACCCCATCTTAGAAAAGTAGCAGAGCAACACTGATCACTGAACATTGGACAGGTGTTACCTCAATTATACAACAGTGAAAACTTTAGCAGAAATATAAAATTTCATACTAAATGGTCAGCAAACAGCCATGCATAAATATGTGCCTTTGCATCTGAGTGCAAAAAATTCAAGTAGACCAAGTGATTGCATTTCTCTTTGCCCGTCTTTTGCTGTGGAAGACGGGCAGAGAGAAATGTGCTGCCCCAATTTGTAGGCAGCGCATTGTTCTCTAGTATGTACAGAGTGTGACACTGTTAATGCATGACAATGCGATCTTCGGTTTTTTCAATTTTTCTCTTTGAAACCAAGGGATGTCATCCAAGTTTATATTGCTACGGAAAGAGCTCATTTAGTTCTATAATGTTAGCGATGCAAATTGCGTGCTCGCTAATACTATTTAGAAGTAAGATGCGAAATGCGCCAATGTCGTGTTCGCGCTAACAGTGTCGCGATGTGTACTCTAGCAAATTTTAAAATGTAAAAATAGGGTCTGCTGCCGTTTTGGCTTTAAAGGGGTACTCCGGCAATTTCTGCATGGTCACCGATTCACCTGAAAATTAGCTAATCGCAAAAGCAAACCCTGTTGAACCATTTGGTAAAATATTTTTGGGAAATAAAATTTTTGTTGAAGTTATTGAATTTTCAAATTACGTGTTTCGAGTCGATTCCAACAGGCGAGTCTGTATTGGCAACATGGGTAGTCGCACGTGATATGACGTCAACGGAAGGCAGCGATGTCAGCGATGTGCTGTTGTTTCGTGAGGTGCAGGCCTGAGTAAGTTTTTCGCTATTAATTCGATCGCTTTAAGGTTCCCCTTACCTGCACAATGGGCGGCGGAAACTGGTGCTGTGCCGTCGGCTGTACGAACAGCACCAGGAACAATCGCGGCGTCTCGTTTCATCGATTCCCTACTGAAGGCGCCCTGCGTGAGCAATGGCAGCGAGCAGTTCGGCGTGATATGTGGAAACCGTCGAGCGCCACTCGAGTGTGCTCGGAACATTTTCACGCCGACTGCTACGAGGTGAATAGCCTTCAGAGGCTTGATTTCGGCATCGGTCACGGGTACCGAAAACTGAAGCCTGGAGCTGTGCCGACGCTCTTCAAGTACAGAGCCCCCACGACCCCCCATCGAAAGAGGAGCACTGACGAAAAGAAGAACGGAGGTTGGTGCTGGGTTTTCGCTCGCTTGAGCACTCGTAAAAAGCGTTCGTGTTTTTTTTTTTATATATATATATATATTTTTTTTTACGGCGTTGTTGTTTTAATTTGGAAGTTGTACGGATTGATTGCAGCAGCTATGATTCAATGCGGCTGCCCTTGGTACTTCTCATTGCTCGAGTTGCGATTTCTTTCGGGGGAAATATATTTGGGTCGAGCTGTCGCACCACGTGGTACCTGTTACACACAACTGTCAAAAACAAACTAAAAAAAAAACAAAAAAAAACACGCGAGTTTGCGCATGTGGTTTTTGCTATAGTGTGAACCTTTCTTGATCTTTTTTTATAGACTAGTATGGAATTTACTTCAACGTTACAGATGCCGTCGCCACACTTATTGCTATTATAACGAAACCAAGTTTTTTTTTCTTCTTAAGTTTTTCTATTATAACACATTTCAGTATTTTATTGTCAGCAAAGTTAAAGACCAATTGTGATGAGCCTAAAATGAGCACACAACAATCTGCACAACATTCTGTCTAGTAATAAATACATTGTTCTGTCTCAAACGAGTTCATACATTATTGAACGCAGCTGGTGCAGGATGCACTGAGTGCTGCTGCAGCACCTGAACCATCTGAACGGGGTTCTCCTGTACCATCAATGGAGGATGGCAGTGAAGGCTCAAGTGGACAGCCAGACTCCACAAGTGCTGATGTCGGCTGCCAAGCCAACATTTCCCTGGTGATCAGGAGAAAGAAGATGCAGACAGCGTAGAAGCATTGGTATGTTTACAAGTTAACCCTTAGCTTGCTTTCCTGTATTTTGTTTTTGCATGTGTTGTATACACATTTTTAACGACGTCAGGGTTTTTCCCATCCAGGCACCTCGTTGCCAAAAAGCTTTCCGGTTTCAGAATGACCATGCTGTTGTTTGTGGAATTTTACTTTCCAAAATTTTCTTGATGTGTCTGTGTGTCGCATAGCTGTTTATCTGCGTTGGTGACGTGGACACAAAGCCCAGCCCCAATAAGCTCGATCAAATACTAGCAGCTGTGAAAGAATCTGTGGAATCAAACAAACAGTACCAGAAAGAAACAACACACAAACTAAACGAAATCAATGCAGGCATCCGTGATATAAAGAGCCGTGTGGCAAAACTCGAAGAAAGATTGCAAAGTTCAAAGAAAACCTGGTTGCCATGAATGCCGCAATTCGTAAAGTGAGAACTGAAGTAGATATCATATCTCGAAGACAGCGTGAAAGCGAAGTCTTGTCAGATGAGCTGAACAATTGAATGAGACGCAATAACCTCATAATTAAAGGACTCCCAGAAAACAAACATGAGAACTGGTCGGATTCCAAAAAGATCGTGAGAATGTTTCTTTCTTCCAACCTACACACAAATGCTGGCGAAATTGAGCGCGCACATGGACTAGGCATGCGGAAACCTGGTTTTACCAGATCAATCATCCTTAAATTCTTGAACTTTAAATTCAAGATGAAGTGATGAAAAACGCGGATGAACTAAAAGGACGCTGCTACCCTTGGTGTATGGATAGAGGAGGATTTTTCACAGAAAATGCAATTAGTAAGGAAAAACTATGCAAGTTTGCAAAACTAAAATTCGGGGCTATTAATCAGGCTTTACTACGACAAGATACTCAAATAATACCTTCTATCGGCACGACTCGGACAATGACTGTGTGGTACGGAGCCTAAGGTTCCAGCCAGCGAAATTAGAGCCTAAGTAAGTAAGATTAAGGTTTTAATGGCGCAGCGGCAACGAAGGCCATAATGCGCCAAACAAAAAGTTTATTAATACTCAGGAAAAGCAGATGCTACGCTAGAGAAACTTTTTATAACTGGTGTAGATAACCAGTCTTGTTAAGAAAATTAAAAACCCGTGTAAGTGGTACTAAAGCGCTGTCACCAAGTAAAAACATAGGATGAAAGGGTAGATAGTTTCTAAAAAGTTCAGGAAAACATGATACGCGCAGTTGATGATAAAACCTGCACTCCCATAGAATGTGTAAAATTGTAAGTAGTTCCCCACAATGGGCACAAAGTGCAACTTCTTCGCCGCAGAGGAGGTACATATGTGTCAGACGTGAATGGCCGATTCTCAAGCGACAGAGCAGAACCTCGAGACGTCGGTTCTTGTGAAATGAACTTTCCCAGATACCTATCATTGGTTTAATCACGTGGAGTTTGTTGTTGGTTTCAGTGTCCCATTCTAGCTGCCAAGTCTTCAAAAGAGATTTCTTTAAAAGTGGTTTAAGGTCCTGGTAGGGCAGGCCAAAAGATGCTATTGAATCCGTGGCAGATGCAGCCAAGCGATCCGCACTCTCATTCCCTGCAATTCCCACGTGACTCGGTACCCAGCAAAATTTGATATTACATCCAAGGCGAAGAGCTCTGTTTACTTTATAACGAACATGCTGTGTAAGTACATTCTTTGAACTAACTCTGGAAGAAATAGCAGATAAGACACTTTGTGAATCGACAAAAATGACTGCGTTCAATACGCTGTTATCCAGAATATGCTCAATGGCTAATAAAATACCATAGAGCTCTGCAGTAAAGATGCTTGCCATTGAGTCAAGCTGCACAGCTCTTCCAAAGTTACTAGAATAAACTGCACAACCAACGGAACATAAAGATTTCGACCCGTCAGTATAGTACTCCGCGCAACCGCTAGATATCCTCTCTTGCAAAGATAGAAACTCTTGCTGAAGAAACTGTGGAGCCACGGTCTTCTTATTGTGTTTGGTGAAAGACCAGTCACAACTTACGGGTAGCTCGTTCCAAGGGGCAATTCTCTCTATAGATTTTAGCAAGTTAACGCCACTTGTGGAAGGGACAGGGAGCTTAAGAGAGCTACAAATACTTTGAACTCGAAAACCTAGGGGGCGCACAATTGTTGGCTTGTTTTGAAACAAATTACAGAACTGAGGAGTGTGTAAAATACTATAAGCAGGATTTTTCGGATCCGAAAGCACTTTGTAATAGTAAGACAAGCTCAAGTACTGTCGGCGTTTTTCAAGAGACATTTGGTGTGTGTCCACATACAAGCTTAATACGGGTGATGTGCGAAATGCCCCAGTGGCAAGCCGGAGTCCGAGGTGATGAACCGGATCCAACATCCTCAGTGTGGATGGTCGTGCTGAACCATAAACAATCGCTCCATAATCCAGGCGTGACCGAACTAAAGCATTGTACAACCGTAGGAGGCATCGCCTGTCAGACCCCCAAGATATATGTGACAGCACCTTAAGGATGTTTGAAGATCGCAGGCACTTCTGCTTCATTTCCTTTAAATGAGACTTGAAAGTAAGCTTTTTATCGAAGATCATGCCTAAAAATCTATGTTCGTGCTTAACCGATATTTCTGTGTTATTCAATTGTAAGATTGGATTCAAAGACAGACCTCGCCGCAGGGAGAAGGGCACACACACAGTTTTCTCTGGGGAAAATTTAAAACCATTTTCATTCGCCCACTTGCTCATCCTATTTATTGTAAGCTGCAATTGCCGTTCACAACTAGAGAGGTTGCAAGACGAAAAAGATATTTGCACGTCGTCCACGTAAAGAGAGTAAGAAACGGATGACGGTATAACTTGAGCCAGACTGTTTATCTTAACAGCAAATAAGGTGGCACTTAAAACTCCACCTTGGGGGACACCATTTTCTTGTACGAAGACACTGGATAAGGTCGAGCCTAATCGAACTTGAAATGTGCGTTCACTTAAAAAATTCTGTAAGCAACGGAGCATGCGGCCACGGACTCCATAGTTATACAGATCTCGAAGGATACCATACCTCCATGTAGTGTCATATGCCTTCTCTAAATCAAAGAACACAGACACACAATGCTGCCGGTGAACAAAGGCCTCACGTATGACAGTCTCAAGTCGAACCAGATGGTCCAAGGTCGACCGTCCAGCCCGAAAGCCACACTGGTTACTGTCGAAAAAGTTTTTCTCCTCCAAAAAAAACATAAGGCGGCGATTTATAAGCCTTTCATAAGTTTTCCCCAAGCAGCTTGTAAGTGCTATGGGGCGGTAGCTTGTAGCAAGAGAGGGATCTTTTCCAGGCTTCAGCAAAGGTATAACGTGGGCACATCTCCAAGAATGCGGAAAAGCAGCAGCTTCCCAAAGGTAATTGAAAAAGGACAGCAGGTGGGACAAGGATTCATGAGACAGGTGCTTGAGCATCTCGTAGTGAACTCTGTCTGGCCCCGGTGCAGACTGCTTTTTACGCTGAGAGCAACTTCGAGTTCACACATTGTGAACGGTCTGTTGTATGCAAGAGAGTTAAAGCCTGACATAGTGATTTTCTGTTTTTCAGCGGTAGACCGGAACTTTACAAACTCCGTACTGTAATTCGAAGAACTACAAACACGCTGAAAATGTTCTGCGAGGAAGTCTGCTTGCCCTGTTAGAGATGCTGAGATTGAAGGAAAAAGTGGAATCCTGAAAGCATGATACTGCCCGCGAACTTTTTGAGACGATCCCATACTTCTTTAGCAGTGACAAAACTATTTAAGGATGAAACATACTTTGTCCATGAAGCCCACTTGGCCTGTTTTCGCGTCCGCCGAGCTTGTGCTCTTTTTTTCCTGAACTCGATCAAGTTATGGAAAGTTGGATATCGCCGAAAAGTTCCCCATGCCTTGTTCTGGCTTTTCCGAGTGGAAGTACAGTCCTCATTCCACCAGGGCTTGCACCTCCGGGGAAGATTTCCTGAAGTCTTCGGAATTGAAGCAGAAGCAGCATTTATAATGCATTCTGTAACGTAAAGCGTCGCATCCTCAGGAGTCATATGAAGAAACAAGGAGGGATCAAGTGTTGCTTCTAAACCAAAAATAGACCAGTCGGCCTTCTCCAACTTCCATCGTGGAAGTCGAGTTGGTATTGATGAAACTGGTAAAACACTCTTTAAAATTATGGGTAGATGGTCGCTGCCAAAAGGATTGTCTAAAACGTTCCATGAAAAGCATGAAAGCAGAGATGGTGATGATAGTGATAAGTCGATCGATGTAAAAGTATTGTGGGCAGCACTAAAAAATGTAGGTTCTTTCTTATTCAGCAAACAGATTCCAGTTGATAGTAAAAGCCGTTCAACAACTCCACCTCGAGAGTCCTGACGAGAGCTTCCCCACAAAGGATGATGGGCGTTAAAATCACCAAGGATTAAAAAAGGTTTGGGAAGTTGGTTGATGAGTGCTTGGAGTTCATGAAGATGCAGCGGAACATTAGGTGGTAAGTAGAGGGATACTAGAGTGATGAGGCGGTCAAGGAGAATGCGAACTGCAACTGCCTCAAGTGAAGTTTGTAAAGGAACTTCAGTGCATGCCACACCACTTTGAACCACCACTGCTACACCACCCGAGGGGTTTGAGGAATGGCGGTCTTTCCTAAAAACTTGTTGATGACGCAAAACCTGCGTGTGCGAGTCTGTCAGGTAAGTCTCCTGTAGGCAAATAGCAACAGGACGGAGCTCATCAAAAAATGAATTGATGTCATCTATGTTACGAAGAAGGCCGCGGCAGTTCCACTGCATAATACCTATATTTTTAACCATTTAAAACACAATAAGTATAACATAAAAATTATATTAAAAGCAAGGTTCCTTAGGGCTTAAAATCAATTTTCACACGCGGGGTATTCTGCTTTTTAGGAGGATCTTTCTGTTTCCAAGCGGGGTCACTGGCAACAGAAAGAGAGGGCTCCGATCCTGAGGGGGAGCATCCTCCTCGGACCTGGGCCCACTTATCTCCATGGGCTCGTCTGTTGCCGCCGGCAGTTGACCCCTGGAGGTCGACTGCTTCGGCGGCTCCCCGGGCTTCCTCTGGGGAGCAGAGGTGCGAGGGGGTAGGCCTCGGCCCTTAGGGGCCGAAGTGCCAGGTGGAGCAGGGGGTGTCAGCCCCTGCTCTGAGGTGGATGCTGAGGAGGCAGCATCCACCTTGCGATTCGAAAGCGGTGCCACTGGCACCGCTCCCGAGGCGCAGGAGACCTCGACGGGAGGCGCAGATCGTCCGCAGACGTCTGTGTTCCCGTCGAAACCACCGGCCGTACCGGTCCCCTATGTACGGCCTGGGCATAGGTGCCTTTGGAGACAAAGGCGAAACGCTTTGGCATCAATGTAGGAAATATTTTCTTTAACCTTCAAGGTGAGAATTTCTTTTTCTTGCTTCCATAACGGGCAAGATCGGGAGTACGCTGGATGTTTTCCATTACAGTTCGTGCACTGTGCTTCGTTCTCACACACATCAGCGACGTGCTCCTTACTGGAGCATTTGGCGCAGGTCTCGCTACCCCGACAGCTACGCGACCCATGGCCGAACCTTTGGCACTTAAAGCAGCGCTGAGGGTTCGGCACATAAGGCCGGACACGGCACTGAAGGTAGCCTGCCTTTACACTAGTGGGTAGAGTCGTGGAGTCGAAAGTCAAAATGACATGCTTGGTTTTGCGTTCTATGCCGTCGCGACGGATGGTGATGCGTCGTGCTGCAACCACTCCCTGTCCGGAGAGACCCTCAACTAGCTCTGTATCTGTCAGGTCAAGCAAGTCATCTTCAGAGATGACCCCTTGGACGGTGTTCAACTTTCGATGAGGGGTCACACTGACCTCGTAGTCTGAGACAGAGTTCAGGGCTAAGAGTGATTCACTTTGTTTCTTTGTGTTTACCTCAACAAGGAGGTCGCCTGATGCCATCTTTTTGGCGCTAAAGTTCACACCGATAATGCCTTCAAGCACTTTGGATACTAAGAATGGAGAAAGTTTAGCCAGTGGCTTTTCGTCCTCAGAATGCAAAACAAGAAACTTTGGGAATTTAAAAAGATCAGGGGTCTTAGTCGGAATGTCAAGGACTTCGGTGCGGGTCCTTTTCAGGGCCCGATCAGCAGGTTTAGTTCTGGAACCCATATAGATGGGAAGGAATTTCAGTGCCCGGGTGCACCGCCCACCACGGAGCCCAACGAGGGGGTAGGTAATGTGCCATAGCAAGAAAGGCTTGGCTGGCACAATTACTCTACCAGTGCTGCCCGGGCACTATAACCGAGTGTGGATGCAGGGACAGGACCTGTTTCCACTCAAGGTTAGCCCTTGCCGCCTAAGAAGGTGAAAAAGGAAGGAAGAGAGTGTAGAAGAAAAGAGAAAGAGGTGGGAGGAAAAGTGAAAGAAGGAAGAAGAGGGTAGAAGAGGCGACTGACTGAATCATCCTGGTCGGGCCAAGCCAGGACACCCGTCTACGAGAAGCAGGGGCCGAAGCGGTGTATTGCCTCGCCCGGGGGGCCCCGAAGGGTCCAAACAAACCCCGGGCTCAGCTCAACCACCAGGGTCCCCTTTTCCCCGGACACGGGTACGCCACGCACAGCCAGACGTGGGTGGGCGAACCCACATGGCTCGGGGTTCGTAGTGACGCCACTCACCAAGCACCTACCGAAGTAGGTGCCCCCTGCGTGCGGGTATGGTGGCCCACGCGGCTGGGGTCCGTGGTGACGCTACTCACCAAGCACCTAGCACCTAAGGTGCAGGCGCCCCCTGCGGAGCTCGGGGTCCGTGGAGACGCCACTCTCCAAACACCTGCTTTCACAGGTGCCCCCTGCGGGGAAACTAGAGCCTGATTCGGTGATAACAACAACAACAAATGCGAGATAAGACGTCAAAATCAGCTTTCCTTGATTTCGGCGAATTTTCGAAGTTTTCTTCTCAAGCAAGATAATCTGTTTTGCAGCATTGAGGCCTGTTCAGCCAATATAGTCGTAGGTACTGAAACGTGGCTTTCTAAAGAAGTTTCAGACCGTGAACTCGGCATATTAGCATCGTTCCAAATTTATAAGGACAGGACTGAATCTCGAGGCGGGACATTCTCATTGCTGTTAAAAGTGAATGAACTCCTTCCTTAGTTGATACTCCCAGTTCTCTTGAAATCTTGTGGGTGACTGTACGTCTTAACTTCAAACCTTGTTTGAGTGGAGTGTGTAATCGTCCACCCGACTCATCATCTGACTTTGTATATAAGTTAAATTGTGCGTGCGTATTGAAGGTAACCTTGCCATTTGCAAATCAAAAATTAACGCAACAACAGAGATTGAGACAAGGGTAAAATCCGTTCACTCGGACATAGCACTTTTTCAGCATCGTTCCGACGATGCCGAAAGTCGTTCCCGTCGATCTAACCTACTTTTCTTTGGGCTAGAAGACGCGGCCAGGGAAACATGGGCCGAGTCGGAGAAACTTGTTTTAGACGTATGTAACAATAAACTTGGCATACAGATTAACCTTGATACAATAGACAGGACTCATTGGATTGGCAGGTTTGACCCAGATAAGAAAAGACCTATTGTCGTAAAGTTTGCTTTCTTCAAACATAAAGAAGCTGTGCTACGGTCATCCTACAAGCTAAAAGATACAAACACTTCTGTTGGCGACTGCTAGACTTCACCGCACACAGGAAGGTACTTACAAACTTCGCGTTGACAAACTGTTCGTAGGTGATAAACAATGTCTTTTTAATTATGAAACTTGCCAAGTCTATGAAGCTACCACCTAACCAGCCAGACATAGCTTCGATGAAGCTGCAACTTCGAAGTTAAAGAAAATCAATGATAAAGAAATACCAAGTTCACTGTCAGTTTTGTTTACTAATATAAGAAGCGTTATCCGCAATCGCGATGAGCTATCATCAGTTATTGATGTGTCATCTAGTGATGTTGTTGCTCTAACTGAAACATGGCTTTCCAGTGCTGTTCGCGATTATGAAATTTTTGATTGTACCGAAAGTTGTAGGTTTTTTCGTTCTGATCGAATTGATAGACGTGGTGGCGGGGTTTTGATCACAATAAAAAGTAACCTTGAATGCTATCATGTAGATATTGCTACATCACTAGAAGTGGTGTGCGTGCGTTTGCAGTGTCTATAAAAATGTTATTGTGTGCGCGTGCTATCGTCCTCCTAACGCGACCGCAGACTTTCAGCTCCAAGTTACACGATACTTTAAATACAATTTTGTCTAGATTTCCTCTTGCACCCATTTTAGTGCTGGCTGACTTTAACCTTTAACCTACCCTTTATTGATTAGACTGGTGCTTTCCCAACAACTACTTGCAATTCGCCCGCTTACTCTGATTTTCTTGATCTTTATTCCGAGTTTTCTTTTTCTCAACTTGTTACTAAACCCACTCGCATTACCGATACTACAGCCACCGTGTTGGATCTAATTCTTTCCACTGACCCTAGCCTCGTCTCTTCCATAACCCACTTACCAGGAATTAGCGATCATTGCATTCTACACTTTAACTTGCATACTTCAATGCGTATTTCGAATAAAACTACTAAGCAATTCCGTGATTATAGTAAGGCAAATTTCGATGCAATGAATAACGAGCTAGCTGCCTTCCTGGATGAATTCCTAGTTTCTTTTTCAGAACGTTCAGTTGAAACTAATTGGAACTTGCTTAAAAATAAGGTAATTTCTCTAATCACAATGTTAGTTCCATGTAGGTCCTTTGTTTCTAAACCACAGACTCCTTGGTTTAATGTCACACAGAAACGTCTTTCTAATAAGAAGAAACGTTTTTCTGTGCTGTGAAGTCCTCTGCCCTTACTGCTCGTTGGGATCTTTACAAAGAAGTTTGGAGCTCCTATAGGAATGGTGTGAAAAAGGCCAAAACAATTTTTTTAATGCAACCCTACCTTCCATGTTATCCAATAGCACCAAGCAATTTTGGAGTGTTGTGAACGGCCCAAAAAATACTATTCTCTCACTTACAGGGGATGACGGTGTAGATATTCCGAGCGAGCACTGTGCATCTGTACTAAATGATATCTTTGTGAAAGCGCTTTCTAGTGATGTTGACTCTGATTGCCCCACTTATCCTCTTTATAACTTTATGACCGGAAATCCCTGTCATGTGAAACGCAACTTCTAATCCGGAGTCATTGACAGCCGTTCAGCAAGAGGAAGCGAGGTCAACAGATCAGCGAGAATCCTCGACGACATCGCTGAGCATCAAAATGGACGCCAGGCACGCCTGCAGAAAAATTTTGTGCCATACTGACGTTATTGCCCTAGGGCAAAAGACCCACAAGGTGGTGGAAATTGTACATATTACCAAAAAGAGGTGCCATCATCACAAAAACACAAAGCCGTTCGAACGCGACAGCTGTAGAAGTACTCTGATGAAAGGAACATTTCTGTTACTGACCACTCGCATGACAGGAACTGTGGGAGCGAGGGTCGGCCACCACGCCCAGAGGCCGCTGCCGACCACCTAGAAGGTCAACAAGATTATCAGAGAGCGTAATGGGATAATGAACTCCAACGACAGATGGCACGCCGCCAAAGGAACGCTCAAAGGAATGAAGACGCTAGCGTTTGGCCCCCAAAAATGTGAAGGTAGGACGTAGCACCCTGAGCTTTCGGACAAGTGAGTGTTGTTGAGGAACCATGTATATTTTGCTATGGCAACGTGCTATGGCAGCGCTACCAAATTGAGGACGACTCTGCTGAACTGCGTCGACCACTTTTGTGGACGCCAGTCCAACTGCGTGAAACACATTCCCTGCAAGACGATGGGGCATGTTCCGAGTGCGCTGTTGATCCAAGATCCAGTCGCAGAGAATCTCCTTTCCTCTTTTTGAGATCGACAACAGTTTTCAAGAATGCTGGGAACTACGTCCAAGCAAAAGACACCTACCACGTGGAGTCCTTCAATAACACCATGTTGATCTACACAGACAAGCGAGTTCATTACATGGACCGCTCCTACAACCTCAGACAGGGTCTCGCAGTCCTGGATTGGAATGAGCATGTCGGTTGGCAGTATACGTCGACATACTTCATCAAGGACGCCTGTCATCCTGATTGACAGCGGAAATTGATTGATTGATTGATTGAGGTTTAGTGTGCGCGCAGCATCCAAGCGCCATAATGCGCCAACAACTATGACTATTGCAGGAAACCAGGTTATAGAGAAGAAAGAGCTGTAGTAGCTTGTGGGTTATAAAACCTACGAACATAAAAGGATACCCACATGGGCAGTGATTCCAGAAACATGTTAAATTATAGCTGATCTAGTAGTCTAATATCTCTAAGAAAATTAAAAACACACTTGTGTGGTATTAGCGTCTGTCACTACAGTAAATAACCAAATGTAATGGGGTATGCTCTTGGTAAATTCGTGCAAAATGTCTGTAGCGTTCACGGTCATACATAGGGCATATAAGTAAATGTGCTGAGATGCTTAATGGTATATGACAGTGTTCACACTCTGGAGCATCCTCCTCGTAAAAGGTGCTCATGGTAAGACGTGCATGACCGATTCGGAGTCGCATAATACGCGCCTCATAAAATCGCTTCTAGCGATAGCGTACCTCTCCCATTCTTGAATTAAAGGTTTTACTTATGTAACTTATTGTTCATTTCTGGTTCCACTCCTCTTGCTACCTACACTTTGTAGACTTTTTTGCGGGCATGTTTATAATCCGTGTAGCGGGTATTTTATGCAGATCCACTTGTCGATCCTTAGCACTGCTCGCTGCACGGTCGGCATCTTCATTCCCAGGAATTCAAATATGGAAGGTACCCGGTATAATGTTATTTCTTTCTCTTCTTTTTGATGCTGAAAATAGCCGGTTCCTTATTTCTAGAACAAGTGGATTTTTGAACATCGTTCTCGTAGGTTCTAAGTAGACCAGCACTAAGTGAGTCAGTGTAAACAATTGACTATACGGATCTTCTTTTAAGAATGTGGTCTATAGTAAGGATTAAGCCATAAAGCTCTGCGGAAAGAATACAGGCACTATTGTTAATCTCTCAACACACTACAGAAGGCCCAACCACTGAGCAGCCCCACAAAAGAATCAGCTTTGCTCTCATCAGTGTAAAACTGTGAAGTTTCGGTACTGGTCCTGGAGTTCAAAACATTCTTGTCTCAGAACTTCCTCAGGGGTATCTTTTTTGTTGTACTTTATTAGTTTTCAACTCACGGTGATGGGCATGAGGTCCCAATGAGCTACTAAGTTCAAGCGTTGCACAACTGAGGGTAGCACATCCAGCCCCTACGGATTCAGCAAAAGAATGACCTTAACGGCGAGAGGTGGAACAAGGGACTGGCTTATTTATGAAGGTCTTCTCAAAGCGTACTTGTTCTATGCAGTCCAGAGTTGGGTGACCAGGAACAGACCTAATTCGCCAGAGAATACATAAAGCCTAATTCAAACCTCCTTTCTCCAGTGAGGGCTCATTTGCCTCTACATATAGGCTGAGTATTGGAGATGTACGAAAAGCACCAGTGGAAAGTCGGAGCCCCTGATGATGAATAGGGTCTAGCATCGAGAACCGATGCCTGCGCGGAGTCGTACTACATACAGCCATAATCAAGTCGGGACTGCACAACTGAGGCGGTAGATGCGCAATAAACAGCAACCGATCAGCCCCGGGACACGTGCGCATAAGACCTTTAGTATATTAAGTGATTTCACACATTTCATTTTGAGGCTCTTCCATGTGGAATGAAAGTCATTTTAGAGTCAAATATAAGACCTAAAACTTGTGTTCATTCTTTACTGCAATAGGGACTTCATGCATATTTAAGGAAGCTCACAAGTAGAATCATGGCTGACGAGAGAAGGCACACACAAACCGTTTTCAGAGAGAACCTAAAACCATTTACATCCGCCCATTTGACCAAATTGTTGATCGTAAGTTGAAGTCGGGCGTTCACAGATGGACGGATTACAAGATTGAATCTGAAATTTGTACATCATCAACATAGAGCGAGTAGGCTCGAACAAATGGGGTATACTACGAGCAATTGAATTCTATTTTTACGATAAAAAGTGTGACGCTAAGCACACCGCCCTGTAGGACTCCATTTCTCATGAATTCTTTAGAAAGAGTTGCCCCAAGCTTCACACGAAAGTGTCGCGATCCCGGAGGTAACTATGGATGGCACCTAGCATTCTGCCCCGAACCAATGTTGGCAAATCCTGCAATATGCCGTAGCGCCAAGTCGTATGAAATGCCTTTTCCAAGTCAAAAAGACAGAGAAGCAATGCTGTCTATTTACAAAGGCCTCTCGCACGGCAGTCTAAAGCGGACCAGATGGTCAATTGTCGATCGAGCTGAACGAAACCACACCAGTAACGGTCAAGTAGCTTGTTCTCTTCTCTAAATAAAATATAAGCCTTTTATTTATCATCCTTTCTAGTGCTTTGAACAACAACGTTGTGAGGGCTATCGGCTTAAAGCTAGACGTATAGGTAGGATCTTTTCTGGCTTCAGCAGGGGAATTAGATAGGGCCACCTTCCAAGATGAGGAAGCAACCTCAAGCCAAATGCGGTTGAACAAATATAAAACAAGCTCAAGAGTTGATGGATGGAGGTGTAAGCATTTTGTAATGAATGCCGTCTGGCCCAGTGCAACTTTGTTTGACTGAATGAAGTACCAGCCAGAGTTCCACAAAGTGTAAATAATGAATTATATGTCTCTGCAGGCCACCTGACAAAGGAACTGCCTTTTCTCTGCCTTGTAGCTTGTGTCTCTGAAATGACCAGTATAATGCTGAGAACTTGAAGCGAATTCAAAACTGCTCCCAAGGACATTCGCCTGTTCTTCTGAGGGCGGCAAGGCATCACTGCGTTTTGATTCAGGAGTGGGACAGAAAATGCCCGGTAGGAGCCTTCAATTTATGCACACGGTCCCAAACTTCCTTCGAGGATGCACTGCTATTAATTGAAGAAACATATCCACCTAAAGCTTTGCCGCTTGGTCTCGCCGTGGATATGCTGCTTGCGCTCTTTTTTGCTTGAAACCGATTCAGGTTATTTGCCGTGGATAACGCCTCGAAAATACCCCATGCACGATTCTGTTCTTTCTTTGCCTGGCGGCAGTCTTCGTTCCATCACGGCTTTGGCCTTTTTGGAAGATGTGAGGATGTCATGGGAATGGCAAGCATAGCGGCCTGCAAGTATGCTGAGTAATGTGCTCGGTGACACGTCGATGGAAAGATCATCAAGGGATGAGCATGCTATAAGTGAGGTCTTCTAGTAAAGATTGACCAGTTAGCCTTTTCAAGCTTCCAACGAGGGTGCGTGTTAAAAGACCAGCAGGAGGATGGTTGAACGCTAAAATGAGTGGAAAGTGGTCACTTCCATATGGATTTGGGATGACCTTCCATAAAAGTAGGGGGTACAATGAAGGATGACAAAACGAAAGATCACTGGAAGTAAACCACAAGTTGCTGAACTAAAATAAGTGGCTTCTTTTGTGTTGAGCAGACACAATCCTGTAGAAAAGAAACCGTTCAAGGAGTGCTCCTCGAGAATTCTTCTACAGCTTCCCACAAAGGATTGTGTGCATTGAAATCACCTGAAAATAATGTAAGGCACCGGTAGCTGGCTAATTAGATCATCTAGCTCCTCGTACTGCAGCTGATATCCCGGGGAGATGTACACTGAGCAGGCGTGTAATCACGCCGTCCAATCAGCATCGACAGCGGAAAGAAGTACACGAAAAAAAGTTTAGCTATGACCATCATCTCACGACTAACTCCTGCAGAACTATCGTTGGTGAGGGAAGTGGCGTACAACATTCGCGGCATACTTGTCGTTCGGCTTTGACTAAGCAACCTTGAATGGGTTGTTGTCTGTTTCATCTGAGATAACATCACTCAAGAAGCTGGTGCCACTGTGCACAAACCAACGTGTGCAGAACTGCATCGAAAACAAAAGACGGCTGTACCATGAAGGACAATCGTGGACCGGGTACAGCGAAGTGACAAAGAACATGTCCATGGATGATAAAAACCGACATCTGAAGGATGTCGATGGTTTCCCACTGCCAATGTTCATCATCAGGGCTGTGGTCGGGAAGTTGGGGATGGTGCTGTCGAGGCCTCCGACAGAGAACACCTTCTTCGACCTTGACGAGGATGAAGACTCTGTGCCGATTGGTGTGTTGGCACCGAAGCAGAGGAGCTGGATCTTCGCACCATCAGTGTGCGATTCGATCGACTTCGTCAGGCCGAAGTTCAGAGTGTACACCAATGCACCCACTGGGCGAGAGGAGCGCGAGGTCGAGGTCGGAGTGTGGCCTCGCGCATGGTGTGACAACGTTAAATGCTGGGGTGTTGACAGCTGCACAGTCGATCTGGCTCCACGAATCAGGCTGATGACTAACACTGTGTCAGGGAAGTTCTACGCCGAGGGTTTCCTCAAACGATCGACATTTGTGTATGTCACCAACACCGCGCCATCGGGGATGACAGGGGAGAGCCGGAAATCGAACTGACAAGACCAGACCCAGAGACCGGATTTTGGCAGAAGGCATGGTCCTTCCTGAAAGGATGGGTGCCAAAGGTGCTGTCAGACGTGGCATCTCATGTGCTGACGGGTAATTTGCCTGGTGTGGTGCTTGAGGTAGCTAAGAACGTGGCAGAGCCCATCTTGGAATGGCTACACAAGAAAAAGACTGAATTCGTACCATCAGAGTCAGTCGTTGGGGGGACGTCGCATGGGCCAAGCAACGTGAGCGGACCCTCTTCGAACAGGCCAACGAGACAGACCCGAGTTGAGGTATCCGACAAAACCAAGGATACCGCCGGGGCAATGACACGGGCAAGGGCAGAATGAAGCGGTCGCTGCACATGGTGGGGACCTGCCATCGACCGGAGGGCAATCGTCTGCGGTGCGGGGTTCAGACGCCAGTGGTTGCAAGCCCCGAAGATGGGGCCGCACCGTTCATTGGCATAGCAGGTCCCCCGTGTCAGTAAATGGGCTGGCCTCCAGGCCCAGACAGAAAATTGAGGCTTTGAGGGGGAAAAAGGGGCAGGTGGGTTATGGCTTGGGTACCACTTCAATCCAAAGGTTAAAGTCCCGGGTGCGGATATGGCGGTGCGGGCCATCAACTTCGATCGTCAAGCAGCCAATTATCGCGGCCTGGACCAATTAGTTCGCAGCAGATGGGATGGGGGAACATTCAAATTTGGAACGAGTTTCGACCGTCCTCTCAGGTTCGTCGCCCACCTAATGGAGGTCTCCCATTTTTGGGTCAGGGATGTTTTTAAGCAAGTGGTTGCGACGTGCTCCGGGGTTTTGGGATCGGAATCTGGAAGAGCTGCACTCGATGCGGGAAGGGGGGATGACCTGGTAAGGAAGACCCTGGCTTTGTGCGAGGAGTCCATTGCCGGGTCAGGTCCGGTCCCAAAAGTGATATTCAGCGGGATGTCGACACTCGGGGCCCCACAGGGTGGGAAAAGAAAGAGGTTGTCAACCTAGTCAAGGACTGGGTCCAGGGGCCCACGACCCTATTTGGAAATGCGGCGGATAGGGAATTCGTGATGGGGAAACTGAACGATTAGGCACATTTGTGGGTTGGGAGGGAGTACTTGGCGATGCCAAGAAATTGGGTTTTGAAGCTTATAAAAAAGACTTCATGCGATGGGGGACAAGTGGTGGCTGCAGCCCCACTGAAAAAGAAGTGAACTACGCCCTAAACAACGGGCTAATTGACAACAAGAGTGACAAGATGAAGCTGAGAAGGAAAACGATCTGTGGCATGCTTGCACTGCCCTCGCATGACACTGAAACGCTGCTCAGAAAGACAAACATCTGTCATACAGCACTTAAAGAGGAGACAAAAACCCGTGTGATAATCAGCACGCCGATGTGGAGCTATGTTAGGATGTGTTATGTCCTGGATTGCCTGGGGAAACCTGCGTTCTTGAACAGCACACTAAGCCGACATGAGGTGGTGGTTGACTTCGTCTCATTCTGGAGCATGCATTACGCTGCTGTGGATGCGTCGCAGTTCGATCACAAAGTGCCAATGTGGCTGCTTCGGGCAATGTGGAGACTCAAGAACAGACAACCGTTTCTCTGGTGTCCACACTCCGTTCTAACCCGCGCTCGTCCTGAGCGCGCGCTAGCTTGACCCGCCTCACGAGCCATCTTTATTATCTTCCTTTTAAATCCCCACATCCCCTAGCTCGGGACGCGCAACCTGAAATCACCGCTGAGGCACGGTTGTATAAAAACAATATTAATTGTACTGCAAAACCTTGCAAACTAACGATTTTAGAAAACAAAACGTGCCCTTTATTTTGTACTAAACTACTATAAAAGTTACAAAAAGAGTTTTTTCCGTTTGTTTTTACGCCACAACATGCTTTCTAAAAGCGCAAGGTGACCAAGACAAATGATACAGAGTGGCGCTGTTGTCGTATTTAGCTCAGTCTCGGTGGACGCCAGCGGCCCAGGTTTCAGCGGTGAGTTTTCCAACTGAGAGTTCTAGTAACGTTGCTTCCCCTAAATGCTTTGTGTCAGTAATTGTGACCAAAAACATGATGCAGCGTAGGAGCCAGATGTAACGCCTCTAGAAATAAATTTCGAATACGGTCATGAGTTTGTCTTCAATTCCATTAAGGAGTTCATTTCTCGCTCCGGTCAACGTCTCGCCAACTGCGCATGCACGCCACGCTACACCTGGAAGTGGATAGGGCCGTGCATGAAAAAATGTGACTATTTCGTTTTGTTGCGTTTCACAGTTAAGGCTGCAGTTTTGAGTTGCGACATCGCTGGGCTGGGCGACGAAAAATGAAGTGCACTACAGTTGATGCATAGCTGTAAAGAAAGTTATAACCCGGGGAATATAAAACTACAGAGTGTCCCCGTGCGTGCTCTTCCGTCGGAAAATGAAGCATATAAAACATCCAGTGAGCGGAGACCAGTGAAACTCATGAAGGGTTGTTTTTAGATAATGCATTTATTATGTTTAATTTTTAACAGTAAGTTTTTGCAATAAAATGCTATATAAGAAAAACATGATCTCTCTAGCAGGGAGAAGGCCGACGCCAACGTTACTAAAACTCTCAGTTGGGAAACTCACCGTTGAAACCTGGGCCGCTGGCGTCCACCGAGACTGAGCTAAATACGACAACAGCGCCACTCTGTATCATTTGTCTTAACTGTAGTCACCTTGAGCTTTTAGAAAGCATGTTGTTGCGTAAAAACCAACGAAAAAAACTCTTTTTGTAGTGACGTTTATTGGAGATTAGTACAAAACGGGGGGCGCGTGTTGTTTTCTAAAATCTTTAGTTTGCAAGTTTTGCAGTACAATTAATATTGTTTTTATGCAACCCTGCCTCAGCGGTGATTTCACGTAGCGCGTCCCGAGCTAGGCGCATATTAACCTAGTAGTAATCCGCGGCGAGTCCGCTTGGGAGACGGGGGCGGTACCTCGAAGCCCTTTCCACAGTATCTGTTCTGGCCCCAAAATGGCCGATTACAATGAAAATGGAAGTCACGTGCAAATCCTCGACTGGCCGCTGCGGGAGAAATGGCGGCGTTGTGATCGCCATTAGCTCGGTTCTCGTGGACGGATCGGTGCCACTTTTTCAGAGGAGTCTCTGTGGCAGTTTCCCAACTGAGTGGTTCTAGTAACGTTGGCCGACGCCAATATACCGCCTGTTTTATGTGCGTCTGCTTATACGCCTGTGTTCTTTCTTTCCCTCCTACACTTTTTCTACTTTTTCCACCAGCACCCAGATGGTAACTTATCCATTAATAGACCATTTGCTATAGCCCCAAGTGCCCCGGCCCGCGCTAAAAGAATCATGGGAGCGGTGTTCCTTCAGCTCCTTAGTCATCGGTAATTTCGACCCTATCCTTGATTACACAGGTTTTGAGCGTAATTCGGAGTCACCCTGAACAAGCACCTGATATACCCCAGTGACCTGTCATATCGCTTTTAAAATTTCTCCTCAATGTCAGCGTTTTTGATACTGTGCATGCTGTCCACCCTTCAACCTAGATGGGCTGCAGAAATCGCTTACATTATTATCATGCTGATATTGAGTTAGAAACGCCTAAAATGCTATAAACAGCCCCGCGGACTCCGAGCTAAATCCTGGTTTTTGTTGTTGTGAATTATCGGCTTTTTAAGCAATTCCTGCTCAAACAACAATCACGAGAATGATAATATTGTAAGAGATTTGTGCAGTTCAGCCAGATTGAAAGGTGGATCGCATGCGCAGTATTGAAAATGCTGACGTTGACGAGCGATTTTAAAAGTGATGTGACAGGTCACTGGGGTATATCAGGCGCTTGTTCAGGGTGACTCCGAATTACGCTCAATATCTGTGTAACTATGGAGTCGGTCGAAAATTAGCGATCACTAGGGAGCTGAAGGAACACCGTTCCCAGGATTCCTTGAGTGCGGGCCGGGGCGCTTGGGAATACTGCAAATGGCCTATTGAGGCTAACACATCTTGGTTTGCCCCTCTTACTGGTACCCGATAAATGACAGATGCCCGTGCCATAGACACAGCGTTTTTCTTTTCTTACTTTTTTATTCTGGGAACTTACATTCGTGACATTTGAGTGTGATAAATGTACAGCCTAAAAACAAGTGATTTACGAGTTTTTCTGTTCTCCATTCACTAGCCTATTTATAGGCTTCATTTTATGACAGACCAGCACACGTGGGCACACTGTAGTGGTAGCATCCCTTTAAATTCTATCACCTTCCGATAAGTAACTAAACCAATTTTTGTTTTTTTTGTTTTGGTCAACCCCGCTACGTCTAAATTCATGCTGGAGGCCGCCACACACACAAAAAAAGTTCATAAAGCTTTCTTATTTGCATTCTTGTTCATTGCTTACTTTGTCTTATACGGCGCACAAGTTGGTCTGCTTTTTGCGCACTTCATGCGTTTGTTTCCCCTCAAATGCGTTGACATACAGTTGTTTACCCCTCATCTCAACCAGTGCTGCCATGTGCTTGCCTGCTTCGTCACCGTGTGCTCTTTGTGGGTCCTTTATGTTGCCCGTTGATTGGCATTCCACTTTCTTGTACTTACTTTTTCCCCAATTCCTCACAAAAAGTTCTGGTGCACGAACAAACTATTTTGGTGCACTTTGTAGGGTTCTTTTGGAGGTCGCTTTACTAATAATCGCCGCCTGATCAGTATGCACTCCGCCCGTCACCCAGGGAGTGACATAACAACGAGAAGACAGCGAATGGGTTTACTGTACCTCTCGGTTGCCCGTTGTCGAGAATCGGCAGTCCAGGAACGCCGACCCTTGTTGTCGCCCGTCGATCAGAGCTCACAGTCGGAGTCCGTGTCTAGGCCTGCAGATCGCCTTTCCCACGCCAGCACTGCGTAGGCTAGCTGTCCCGGGCTATCAATGCCCGAGTCTCGCTGCGGAACCACCCCGGAATCGTCATAGCCCAGGTCATATGGCCAGGGCTCGCCGTTTCCCCTGGTCCGTCTCCAAACCTCGCTGGTGGACCGCTCCGGGGTTCGCCATGGGCCAGGCCAGGCAGCCCGGCTCCGACGTTCCTGCCAAGCTTCAGCCTCACTCAGCTCGCACTTCCTCGCGTCAGCTCGTGACTTCTCCGCCGACCGCCTGTCACGCGCCCTCTGCCTCGTCTTTCACCCTCGGCTCCCACAACTTGCGCACCGTGTATTTATTAACTATCTTTTTTTTCTCAGCCCCTGAAACCCTGCCTATCACCTGATTGGCCAATAAGTCAAGGACATAACGACGACAGCGTATTCAAACAGTGTAAAATAAAATGTATATAATATTTATAAGAACACTGTCGTCTTCACTGCTCGGCTTTCAAATTTTTAGCGCTGCAAATAGTCATAATCAAAATATTTTTGCGATTGAAGACTCCTTGTCGTGCATCGAACCCAAGATTATGCTTACGTAAAACATGATTCGGTGCGGGAGCGGCTCGAGTCACTGTAAACTTTTTTCTGCAAAGCGGATTCTGTTTTTCAATCTAGCTGAGGTACCACTGGCAGAACACGAATCACATACTTGGAAGGTATATACAAGGGGTGGCCAAGCTGCGGTTTGCGAGCTGCGTGCGGCTCGCTGCTCCCCTTCCCCTTCTCCTCTCTACTTCCCCGCTTCCCTCCTGATCAGACGAGCACTTCCCCCCCCCCAAAAAAAATGGAACGTGTTTGAAATTGAAAGACTGGTTGCGGTTTGCTTTTCTTGTGTTACTGCTACCTTACGTACAGTCAGACTGCTTTTGACTCGGATAGATTGAAAGTAGTTCGAGATTCGTTTATTTCTCTGTACAAAGAACTTGGAGCGTAAGGACAAACCGTTTTCTGAAAGGTAGAAGGTGGGCAAAAGACATTTTGCAGCGCATTTTATAATTTGCAACAACGGGCACGTGGTCAGCGGTAGTGAGGTGCGGATTCCTCAAGGGCGACCTTTCCTAACCCCAGGTGCGGTGACAACTCTGTTACAAAACCTGCCGGCCTACCTTTCCAAGCCCGTGGCCAAACCAAGACCACAGAGAAAGTGCCGGGCAGCTTGTGTAAGTGCATTGAGAAAGAAACTTTGGGTGGCTCACGATGTGCTTGCAGATCAGAGCCCTTGGCTGAATGCCAACCCTGTTGGCGATCTAAACCAGGCAGAAACAATCATCGGATGCAACTATCTACATATCATTGCCGACATTTTGGCTGTGCCAGAGCTCTGGACGAAGCTGAACACACCAGACATTAACGCTGTTATATATGCCACAATACGCACAAACAAGAAACCATTACAAGTTTTTTATGAAAAAATGCTGTTTCACCTCAGATGACAAAGATGGAATTGTGGCTCGCTGCTACTCTAATGGGAAGGAAAGAGACCCGAAGAAAGTTTGCACCCTTGGTGATGCAAAAGGTGTTGTTGAAGAAGTTGACGCCACACTGCTTTGTACAGAGGCAATGTATGGAGGCACGTATCAAGAGTTTGCTCAGAAGCTGATTGACAAGATGAAAAACACCATGAGAGTGGTCAACAGCAACGTCTACAGAGAAGCCTGTCTTAGAGCAGTGAAAGAAGAAGGTAAGCACTTTCTCTGATCTAAATTGAGCAGGCATTCCTAATCCAAAAATAGTGTATTCATTTTTTACTACTGTGAGATGTACACAAATTAAAACATCTAGTTTGACATATTTTTTTGTTTCAGGGAGCATCTGTGTTCCTTGCCAGACCCTCCGAAAAGCACTGGTAGCGAGAAAGTCAAGCCTCAAGACGAAGAAATCAGTGACAGAACTTGTCCTATCTGCCTGAAGTCATCAATCAGAAGACAAAGCGGCTCACCTCACGCCTGTGTACCGTGGTGAATCAACTGAGAAAAATGAGAGGAAGATGCAAAAGTGACAGATGAAGCTTTTCAGCGCCGGCTCATGTGCCTACCAAGAAAGCAGCAAGAAGCAGCTCTCCACATGTTCAAGGCTGCTAAAAGAAAAAGTATCATAGGAATGGCATACTCTAATAGAGTGGATTCTTGAATGCCTTATTATGCGAACGAAAGGCCTAAGGCTGTATGAGCAACCAGAAAGTTCTTGTTCTTCCAAGCAAAGTGACGCTGCAGAAGCACCCGAGATCATGCAGGACAGGATTTGGATTTAATGAGAAAGTTTAAACACACTGAAGCAAAAAACCTCCACCATGGACTCGTTTAAAAGGCACGGGAGACCTCTGGTGGATGAGATGAAATTATCTGAAGAACTGTCTGCGTCATCTTCAGAGCATATAGAAGGATTTGTTGACATGCATCAGTTCACCCCCAAAAGCGAAAAGCATCAGGTGCAGTGATGCGATTGGCCTAAGCCATTTTGGCGCACGTTTCAGAGCAACCAAAACAGTGTTTTGGAGCAGCAAACGTGGCCTTTGGAGCAACCAAAACAGTGTTTTGGAGCAGCAAAAGCGGCTTTGGAGCAGCCAAGACAGTGTTTCGGAGCAGCAAAAGTGAATTTTGGAGCAGATATTCTTAGGAAAATAAAAATATTTGTTTTAAGGGCTGTACAAACAAAGGACACTTTGTGTTGTGTGCGACAGAACTCGCTGCTTCTGTTTTTACTGCTCAGACATCCCACAAGTGTACAGTGCTGTAGGCATTGCCAAGCAATTTTGAAAAACCGCTTGCCACCGTTTTACTGGTTCTTGACGTGCCAGATTTTCGTCAAAAGTAAGCAAACGTAATACAATGAGTTGCAAGCGTCCCAGCTGGTGCCTCAGTCACGCAATCATGTTCGCATGCACGTGAGGCCGACTTCGGCAAACTTGCTGTTGGGCATGCTTCGTCACGCGAGCGCAGACAACGGCTGTCCGATCGAAACTAAAACCATGCTCCACAGCTCCATCGCTACCTTATCCCCGAAATTGTACACAAAACGCAACTTTCGAGCATGTGACAAAAACAGTCCAGTGGCGCGTGCTTGCCGGGCCGGCAAACAAGGTACAAGCTGAACACACAAAAAATAAAGAACCTGAGTGCATCGATGCAAGACATTGCGAGCCAGCCTCAAAACATTCTTGGGGCACTTTGTGCAACGACTGAACTCAAGACAAGCAAGTGTGCTTTCCTTTTTCAGCTTGCAGACATTGCATTCTTTGCTTTAGCTCACTTCTTTTCACCAACTTTCTTTCACAGCAGATTTTTCATGTACCGGGGTCCCTCTCAAAAGAAGGCCCACCGAGAGGAATCTAGATAAACAATACTTTGACAGAGCAGTTTTTGAATTAAAGATGGATTTTTGTAGTAACGTATCATTTAAACAAGAACAGGAATGTTAATGAACATGCGGTGGTACTTAGTTTCATCTTAGAAAATACCATATCTGCAGTGATGTGGGAACGGCAACATTCAACGTCGCACGACCACGGTCACTGAAAGGCACTGACCGAATATAGTTTTCCCACGGCCGTTGCTTCAGCTCACAAAGTAACTCCTGCCGTGCAAAAACATGGTTTCGTTTCACAGCATGACGGCATAGCTGGTACCCGGCACGCTAGCGTCGGAGCGTCTGCACATATCCGTGTCTATTGCTGAAAATATAAAAGAGACGAGAGACGAGATCCACAAGACGTGAGCGCGAAACGCGAGATGCCGGGAAAACCATGCAAGACCGGGTGGACAATTGATGCACGGTACTTTGTCAGGTGGCCGCTTGCGCCACATATATGACACACCTGCTCAATTACAGTACTCAGTTTAGTTTCGGTTTTGAAAGGCGACCTATATTGGTCGTTTGGAGCAGGCTTGGCGCAGATTACCCATATTTTGGCGAAATGTAGCAGGATGTAGCAGGGTTAGCCCCTTGGTGCAGTTTGGTGCAGCAATCACATCACTGCAGGTGGCAAACCATGGCATGGTTATTATGTTCGTGCCATTCTGTCCAAAATGGACGCAGCTACTTGACTCTTGTGCTACGCATGGAAAGATGAAGGGAGATCTGGCCAAAGTGATGCTAGAAGCAGTCATCTAGGCAGAAAACGCTGGCCTCTCTGTGGATTACATTACATCTGACGGGGCTATATAGAACAGGAAAATGAGGTATGTGATGGGCATTGACGCAACTGCATCAAAAACGAAATGTAAAGTGCCGCATCCTGTCGGCAACAAGCGGTCACTTCATTTCATCTCCGACTTCCCTCATCTCATGAAATGCGTCAGAAATGGCCTCCTGCAATCAGGCTTCAATACGCTAGCTAGACATGCGAGTGCGCAAACTTTCAGAGGTGCATATACTGTGCTGTCTACAAACACATTAATATGATGTATAACAATTGAAAACGAGCGTGTTGGTTAAAAGATACGAAAACTTGGAAGTATAAAACAGCGAGGACGAGGACGGGAACAGGCCATCTTTCACAAAGATGTCCTGTTCCGGTCCTCGTCCTCGCTGTTTTATACTTTCAAGTTTTCGTATATATAATGTATTTAACAATGTATTCTTCACCACTGCAGGTGTCCATTCATCCCGTGCGGGAGGCATTAAAAGTTGATGGCTCGAACATGATTCTTCAGACCATGACCGGCATGTTCGCTTTTCAGCTTTTTGGTGACACTGTTCTCACCGGCCTTTATGTCTACCAAAGCTAGATCGAAGCCTGCTGTGGAAGCATCCAGCCCGTCCCAATTTTCTTTGAGTAAGACAAAAATTTGTTGATCTCTTGCTTGATTGATTTATGTACCAGCACGCGACTCGGACGTTGTGACACATTGGCGGCGCTGCTGACGTCACAATGCATGCATAGAAGTTGAGCCTGTCGCAAAGCTAGCTTGTGTACATGCGCAATGACCATACCTTGTGTAGGCATTTTGTTTGTAAACAAATGGTCGGTGTATATGTATAACTTAATTTTAAAAAAAACATTAAAGTTGTAATTTCAAGGATAAAAGCAGACTATTTCTTTCAGTCTCCTTAAAAAAAAAAACTTAATGAAGTGTAGTGGGGACCACGATTCTGATGTATCCTTAAGGTGTACCTCGTCATGACGACAATTGGAGACGCCTCATGAATTGGACACGAGCAATGGGCGAGCACTTGACTTAAGCTCATGATAATGAATTCCTCGGCGAACATTCGGGCAGCGACTCGTGCCCAATTGAGGAAATGACAAAAACATTCAAACTCTAACAATATCTGGAACTGAGCACGTGCCCTTGTGCTTTGCCAGCCCCAGCGTGTGGCTATGATGAGCATTGGCGGCATATAATCGGCGCCAGGCGAAGTAACCACTTATTCTCGCTGCGAGTTGAAAAAATGAAGGCTGCTCGTTTTTCACAATTTCTTTTCAGGACTGCCATGCACACAGAAAGAAACCAATTCTCGTTTCATATGTTGTGAACAGAAAGATTAATTCTGAGGAACTTCGGAGATCAATTCTGAGTTAGCTAAGGTAAGAACATTATAGCACAGCCCCTTAAACAGCTTCCAGTTGGCTCAGTTGGTACAACACATCGCTTGTAATGGAGAGCTCCTGGGATCGAGCCTTGGACAACAGATTTTTTCAGCCGCACACCAAAAGCTTAGAAGGTGCAAGTCACACTAAATTTAGGAGGAAGTTTAAAATTCAACAATAGATAGTAACATACTCAAATTACATGTTTATCTGTTTCTATTTCTGCTCGATGCAAGACCTGATTAAAATAATGTCTGCCGGTCTCCTATGGAGCAATAATTTGACCACGATTCCCAATAACTTCACTATCGACAAGGTGATTGAGTATTACGCCGCCCGAAAGACGAGCGAGTGTATCCGGCGACATAGCTACAAATTCGTCACGGAAAGCTTCGTAGAGCCGTAGCCACTCAGAACTGCGGTAGTTACCAAAGGGTAAGTTGTTGATTCTGCATTAGCGACTACTGCGCATTACAAAGTGTACAACAAGCATTTTCAAAACTTGTTTCCTGATACACAGGAATGTGAGCTCAGTCATGGCGCGCGGGCAGTGTTACGCAAGCCAAAGAAAGTCCTCCAAGACGTACTGCGTCACTACAACAATCGCACCAGACGGCTCGGTTTTCACGAGCTCCTGCCATTGTGCAGTGAAAGAAGGCCTATGCAATCATGCTTTAGCACTCCTCCAACTGATTGCCCTTCTCAAGAAAGAAGATTACAGGGAAGCACCTCTGAAGGTTACGTGCACAGAACTTTCGCAGCAGTGGCGTCGTCCTCGGGGATCACAAATCAATCCTGGGAGCGTCGGCGACCTGGATTGGAGGAGCATGTGGGAAGGAAGGTCTTCCGAAGCACTTTCTCCAAAACTTCACGACGCTAGAAAAAAACAAGAGGAGCATGACAGACATGCAGCCGGACCTCCACAATTCGGGCGTTGACCTCAGCCACCTTGAGGAGTTGCCTTTTGCTAAGCACCTGCATTCTCTGCAGCAGCTGGGCACTGATTCAATGTTTGGCATAGTCCCTGAGGGCTCTGGAATATCTTACCAGCACCGAGTGTCTCCACATGGATTTAAAACCTACATCAGCCTAAACATTGCGCAGTGTGGCATAGATGCCCCTAAAACTGTGCTCCCTACCTGGCAAGTGCTCTTTACTTCATCATGCACCTACCAGCTGGGAACAGAGATCCTAGGTGCTACCAAAACATTGCTTCTTCAGGTATTGTTCCACTTGCTTCACATTTGCATCATATATTTAGGCTCCCGTTATGCATTATCTTGTCTTTGTCTACAAGAAACTTGGTTTTAACCCCAGAACAAGTGCGCCGACTTGAAAAGGACAGCCGCCAGCAAGCGAATAGCTCTGGGCAAGTGTGAAAAAAGCGATGGGTTGCGAAGCGTAAGCTCGCAGGCCACTGCTCAAAAATTCATAATCTTCCAATCTGGTGTGCACTTTGTACTCCCATGCACAAGCGCTGTTAGCCCGTATTTTCCTTTTCATCCCCATATCCCCAAAAAAAGATGCAAACCGAAAAACAATTTTTTCATAAAAAGTGATTCTGTGTTTTAGTGTTCTAGTATCTTTGAACCTTCCTCTTTTGCTTATAAAAAATCAAGACCGGATATCTTTAAGAAATTAAAAACATCGCAAATTTCAACCATTTTCGAGCGCGTAATTTTGGATCGCGAGCGTCACCCGCTATCGCGTTTATTTCACCGCATAGGCCTAGCCATTTCCAATCCAAAACTGTCATCGATAGTTTTGTATTGTGGTTGAAAATAACAAGAAATAAATGTTTTTTCCCCCTGCAAACGCGCGTCGGCACTGGCCTTTTAAATCCCGTGATGCGACTGTGGCTCCGTCATTGGCCAAGAGCAACGTGCTGCGCGGCCAAGATTGCTGTTTTAGCTTTGTACTACTCCTGAAACTAGAACCAATGACTTGTTCGATCACTCTGCTTTCTTCGTGATGGATGTCGACCGAAAATGCGACTTCCAAGCTCGGAAGTTTCGGACGACACACAAGTTCAAAGGAAGTCGCCAAAAGGGCAAGCCGAAAGCTGCAAAGAAGAAAAGTTCATTCGCGGCAGCTATCCCTAACCTCAGTCGATGCAACGCAGCGAAGTTTCAGAGTTCGATTGCTCTAGTTTAACTCGCAGCAGCTGACGAGTTTGTTAGTGCATCGAAAAAGAAGATCAGGATGTTTGAAAACGGAGAGAGAGCTGCAGATGAGCGTGCAAGTACTGCGATCTGCGAGATCCGTGCAATGGAAGCTCTCGTCCGTGGCGCGGCATGCTTGACTTGCCGAAAGTGCAAACTTGCCGTCCAGGAATTGGCCGCTACGCGAGATGGACTGGCATCTTTTCTGGAACTGTGCTATGCAGCGGGGAATTCTAGTTTGGTGGTCCAGGCTCTGACATTTGGAACTATATTACCACCAAGTTTTATGTGGTTTGAGTGAGAATTTAGGTATGTCACATACAATAACTTTCATTTGCGTTTTTCTCAAATTGGTATTTTTGCCTGTTATCTGAGTTTGTGTACACAATTTTCACTGTATGCGGTTACTGTATCGCAACCAAATTTTGCACAGGTGTTCCTAGTGATGTATGGAGTGTGCAAATCTTGCTAGTTATGTGATTGGCGCCACTGAATTTTTATAAGAATTATAAAACTAAAACTGAAACATAAAAAGTGGAAACTCAATAGTTCACAATTTTTATTTTCTCTCGAGGCATAGATATCTTTTTTTAAGTGGATTTGCATTTTACTGTTTACAAGGAAGCAACCAGGTTATTTCAGGATGCTCTCTTATAGTACATTTGAAAGAAAAAGGGTGTGCAGAAAAAGGCCTTTTATATGTCTTCATACGGCACAGATATTTCACCAAGGCAGATATAAGAAAACTGACTTCATATATGACAAGAGGAGCTCAATATGTACTAACTGTGCAGATTTCAACCTCCTAACATTAAAATTTAAAAAAATTTTTTCGAGGAGCATGTTTTCTTAACGGTTGAACCACATGTAAGCGATTTAGCAAGCAACGCGAGACAAGCGAAGGTGACGAGCAACATAATTTCTCACTGTCGCCCATGGTGCCCCTCGGTTTTCGGATTTCTAGAAAACGTTGCTACTCGCTCCAGTCACTTTCATGCGGTTTGCCTCGTCACGCGACTGACCGAGCAACAGTGAACCCTGGTCACCGTCGTTTGTCTCGTCGCTTGCCAAATCGCTTGCATGCGGTTTATAGTTAATAGCAAAACAAGAAGTCTCACCTAGCTTCCGTTATTATCTTTCACGCCTCTCTGCTTGCAAAGAGGCATGCAGCAATGGAAAGGCATCTTCCGAGACCCGGAGCAGCGTTTCGGCAGCGGCAGTTAGTCAGTCAGAGTTTTGCAATAGGGAAAACAAACAAAGTCACGTCCAGACCAGAATTGTGAGAGCGCCTGATTTGCCGTCACCATACCAATTGTGGGCGACGGTGGCCAACAGTGATTGCGCATAGTTTTGAAACGCTGCCGTAGATGGCGAAAAATTGCAGAAAGGGTCTATTTGAGGTAAGCAATCTTCCAGGATATCATGGTGCTATAGAATAACCATAAAACAAAATTCCTCTACTTCGGTCTTCAATAACATTTTATATGAATACCGCGTGATCTTCTCGTTTGCAATGTTACAGAAAAGTAAATATGGTATAGTGCATAAAATTGTGTTTCATAATGTTCTTTGCAGATCATGTATGCATGATCTCCCAATGAACTGGATGCTGCAACAGAGGAGCTTCGGCAGAAGTCCCACCACAGATATGTCGCACAAGTGGAGGCTTTTCTGGAGAGGAAGGTGTAATGGGTGCTCCTTTTTGGTCCAGCACCAGAACAAGGGGCCACAAAACAAATAACTTTGCAGAAGCGTCAATTCATATTCTAAAGGATGTGGTACTCTGCCATCGCAAGGCGTACAATGCAATTGCCCTCGCAGATCTGGTGGCAACAGTGTGGGAGAGCTACTTCCAGAGGAGGCTGCTCAACCATGCATTCAACTGCGTTTCTGCCCACCACATCCTCTACGACAAGCTCCTACAGAGGATGCCCCCAAGTGCTGCACGAGCTGTCCGACGCCTAGGCAGCCATGTGTATGTACCAGGTAACCAGTGGACAAGACAATGACAAAGTGTACGAAGTGTGTGATGACATTGGCACATGCAGCTGTCAAGCAGGCCAAGAGGGAGCATTCTACAAACATCAGGCATTCGTCTACAGCATTTATGGAGAATTCCCCAATGCACCTGTACTGACTGGTCAGGATCGATTCCAACTGGGGTTGCTTGCTCTGGGGGACGAATGCCAGGACGCAAGCTTCTTCAAGGGAGTTTCGCGAGACACCAACTAAACATCTTTCCACCAGCATCGCAGGGGAGCAAGACAGTGCAGCCGTAGTGGAGCCTCTGCCACAATTGGAGCTGGAAATGGACACCGAGCTGCAGCTCGACACAGAATGTTCAACTTCTAACAACCAGCATCAACGGCATCAGGAATGGAGCACATAAATTATAGTAGAGTTTTAATAGATTTTCCAAAAACTTCAATATCAATACCCCATACTCTGCCACCACATTTGAGCATGCATCCTTTTGTTTCAGGTATCATTATAGGGGATACATAAGTTATCAAAACAATCTTCTAAAACTCTTTATTGAAAGGGGCCGTGACACACTTTTCGAACTTCGTAAAGTGCTGATTTCGAGTCATCAGGTCTTACATTGTGCATCTGGAACCTTTGTACTCTCCTTCGAAGCAGCTGTCCAGTGAAAAAACAAAAATATCTGACTATAACATCAACTCGCAAAATACGTCATTTTAGGCAACCAACAGGAACCTTTGAGGTTTAGCGTGCTGCCATAGTAAAAGTTTCCGAAGATTGTCTGCGAAGTTTGGCGCTGGCACGCTCGACGCTTCCGACATGTTGGTGGCGATTTAAGCAGGCGAGCCCTGTCATGACTTCGTCTGCGAATGTTGTTGCAGATAGGCCAGAACAGGTTGCTTTTTTGTACTTTTTATTGAACAAGGAAAGCTTATTTGCCGATATTTAAACTTTATATGTGCACCGCCTAGCCACAGTTCTGTCTGTCTATGCTGGTGGCGCAACCTTCATTGCAAAGAAAACATCAGTCGCCCATTGGCTGCTGCTCCTGGGGCGAACCCTGACACCACAGTAAAGTTCTGACAATAAAGTTTGGTGCATGCTCGTCAAAATTGTGAAGTTTGCTGCGACGTCAGAATGCCGTCATGATGAAGTTGTTTCTGTAAAGAAAACTTAGAGAGTTTGGGAGCTCAAAGTTGCGAGTTTATCGGTAAAGATGGCGGAACTTTGTTGTGTGCTGCTGGTCTCCCAGCGTGCCGACAGAGTGTTTCGGGAGCACAGTGTTGCCTTTCTGCTCTCGGACGATAGGTTTGTAGAGAATTACCGACTTACAAAGGGAGCGACGAGGTGGCTGTGCGAGCAGCTCCACCCCGACCTACAACCGGAGCCGCACAACCGTTCGCGTGATCACCGTCGAGCAGCAAGTGTTGTGCGCCCTGCGTTTCTACGTGGCCAAGGGATTTCAAGAAACGGTGGCTAGCGACGAGCAGCAGGTGTTGTGTGCTCCTGCGTTTCTACATGGCCGGCGGATTTCAAGGAATGGTGGCTAGCGACGAGCACTTGGCAGTACATCAAAGTACCGTGTCTCGTGCGCTCCACGCCGTCATGACAGCGATCGTAGAGCGCCTGGCGGATTGCTGGATTCATTTTCCGACAACGGAGGAGGAGGAGAAAGCGAGAGCAAAGGAGGGCTACTGGAGGGTCGCCAAAATCGGCGGCATCGTCGGTTCGTAATGGGCGATTTTGTTCATCCAACGTGTCCGAGAGCTTTCAGGAAAAGATACGCGTGCATTCCCGAGCGATTGTCGGAAGGATGACGGCTCGCGGAGTGCTCGCAACGTGCTTGGGACAAGTTCTTTTGCGCCACTCCCGTCGCGCAATTGAACTCTCTCTTTGTGAACAAGTAGATTTGCCTATAGTTGGATCTAATAACCCTATCATGTCACAGGATGCGTGGACGGCACCCAGATCGTCATCAAGGGCCCGTCTGAGAATGACCCACGGTTCACCAAGGCTGCCTACTGGTATAGGAAAGACTTATGCGCTGAACGCAACGATTGTGAGTACCGAGTTTCTCCAATCCGCATATAACTTAATCGACATGGAGACATGTCGGTACCTGTTCCAATCAATGCAAGTCATAAATATACTGGAGTCTATAACCCTAGCACATTCGTGGCTTGGAGCTATATTCATACTTGATGATGTCCAGTTTTAAGTAAAGCATACAAGTGTTTTAGTCAGCAACGAGTTCAGTGTTTATGCCCACTGCATGTAACTCAATCAGCATGGAGACATGCCAATATTCGTTACAATTAATACGAGTCACGAATATACTGGGGTTGACCAGCTGGTGGCTGCATATGTCGTCCAGTCTTAAGTAACACAAACAAGTGTTTTGGTTTGTGGCAGGAGTCCCTGCAGATAGTTCGAAAGCATATTGCAAAGAAAATGGTTTCTACATCTCCGCTCTACACTTTTCCAGGTTTGAGATGCTGACCTCTACATTAAAACATCGATGCCACGTTCCCTGGCTCTGTCCACGACTCATTCGTGTGGCGAATGTTCTTCCTGAGGAGGCGTTCCTGCAAGGACACGCCGTGCGAGAACGAGGGCCTACTTGGTGAGGCTTGCAATGCATACACGAGCACTTTACCGTATTTAGTGTCACTGTGTGACATCAGTTGATGTGATAATGATGAGACTCAAACATTTCTGATGAGGCGGACTCCTGTGTAATGCTGTGTTGATTCGATCTGGCATGCCAATATAGCAGTTACATCTCCATGAGGCTCGTCCTCTGTTCCTAGACTGTAGCTCTGAGCCAATGTCTAGTTTGGGAGGCTCTCCAAACCATACAGTTGCATAATACGGACACTCACCAGTGCAAATATTATGTGGGAGAGATCAAGAAGTTCCCAACTCAGTCATGCTCACTTGTCACGACATGTTCGTTCAACATTGCGGCTTCTTGAAAAGGAAGGTACCAAGCTGTCCCAGTTAAATGAGGCAATCAGTCATATTTTCAAACTGCAAAGAATGCAGAAGTTTTAAAGTTGCTGCCAAGCAAAACTCACGATGTCAGATAGCTGGCAGAATGTCAAAGCACCAGTGCAATTAACATACAAGCCATGTCAGTCTGCACTACTCAACCCATGATGCTTGTATTATGCAAATAATTTCCTACATCAGCCTGCTGCTTGAAGCTCCGCCTTCCAGAAGTTAGTTAGTTATTTTGGGGGTTTATGGCGCAAAAGCTACGAGGCCATCTGCGCCAAACTAATTGTAAGGATCATTGTACTAGAGGACGGGTTTCACAGAAGGTTAACCAAAAGGCTAGAGTCGGTGTAAAAGGCCAATACTACTAAGAAATTCTATCACACGTTCAAAAGGGAACTAGAGGGTTCTCTCCCACAAGGAGAGCAGGATGAAATGGGATATGATGCTGAGAAAATTCAGGGAAATGAATGCAGCGCTTGGGCTCAAGGCCGGGACACAGCCACAAGATATGCAAAACAGTGAGCCTGTCACCACACTGATCACACACTGGTGATCTTCTCCCAAAAGCAGATACCTATGAGTTATAAAAGAGTGTCCAATTCTCAGACGGCACAACAATGTTTCATGAAGTCGGCTCTTGTAGAAGAGCTTTCCCAAACTCCCAAAACAGGTTTGGTAACATGGAGCTTGTTGTTAGACTCCATGTCCCATTCCAGTCCGCCTTCCAGAAGAAGGCTAACCCTAGAAAGGAATTTGCTTACAGGTATTTAGGAATACAGTATACTGCACAAAAGGTGCAGGCACCTTTGTGACTTGAAAAATTTATCACTTTCCTTGCCCAATGCCCTGAACAAAGGATTTGAATGTATGATAAATGCATGCAGCAGGACAAAGGTACCAACAAATCAGTATTTGAAAGTGACATCAATTTACCCCAGAATCTGAAATAACAAACCACCGTCGCTAATTTGATGCAGGGGACAGTGGATATCCACTTGAGCCATGGCTCATGACCCCCATGCCAGGCAACCATGCAGCGGCAACCGACGGAGGCCACTTCGACCGGGCACACCGATCTACAAGATCAGTGGTAGAACGTTGCATAGGAATGCTAAAGAACCGCTTTCGATGCCTGCAAAGGTATAGAACCTTGCAGTATGACCCCATCAGGTCTTGCAACATTGATACGGCCTGTGCGATCCTGCACAATATGTGCCTCTACATTAACGTGCCTGAGCCAGTCCCCGAGCCGGAGCCAGTCCCTGCTGTCCCAGTAGTTGAATCTAGCAGCTCAAGTGACACAGACTCTGATGACGCCTTGGCAGGTAACCTTCACGACCGGGGCATGGTTATCCGCGAAAAGAAAAATACGACAGCTGGTTATCGACACCCCGTCAACAACAGACACCAAGGGCCCCTCAACAACAGCAGGCACCTCGCCAACAGCGGGCACCCCTGCACCAATGGGACTGCAGATGAATGCATTTTTTCTGTCAACTCTATTCAGCTGGCAGATTTCATTTGCGTTGCTGTTGATAAATTTCATATCTTTAGAGCATTTGTATAACTGCCAAGCCCCAAACAAATCTAATATTAATTGCTCAACTTGCGAAGTTTAAAAAAAAAATAGATTATTGCATTTTGAGAGCAGTAGTATATCAAAGCTGTGATCATGGACCACTAGTGACCACCTGCATGGCCATGATAATGGTGCAGTCACTCAAGTGGCATGCCATTTCATTGGAGTGAGATATAAAAGCCATTGGTAGCTTTTCTCGATGCATGGAAGAAGAACCCAAACTCATATGTTTCCTGTGAACACGGGAGTGAGTCTCTATTCCCCACAATCAACAGTCCACCTCCTGAAGCAGCTGGCTCACCGGCCAGCTGAAGAGGCTCCTCTGGAGGCACCCCCGACTCTCCTCTAGGTGGAGCAGCTCTGCTGGCAATGGGGGCTGCAAAGCAGATTCACTCTAATCACTGCTGCCCCTCTACTGCATTGCAACAAAACATGTAGTTCTGTGGCTTCGGTCAACGTTGCCAACGTGTCGCACGAGAGAAGAGAAGCCATCATCGAGGAGAAACCTCCGATGAAGACAGTAAACCAATTTCAAGCTTTAATGACATAGCTCTTTGTAAAGCAGCCTTTGGTCCTGGTGTACAGGAAGAGCCCTCCCAAGGTCTGCCTGACGTTCCAGAAGAGTTCCCTGACATTCCGGAAGAGCTTCCTGCATAGCTTAGTGCGCCTGACCCTTCAGAAGATTCACCTTCATCTGGCAGTGATGCGGAAAGCTACTTTTGATTGAGCAACACGGACACCCTCCAAGAAACAAATGTCAAGGACGTAGAAGCAAGCAGCGCATCGTTGGCGCTAGCTGGAGTGACATCAAGTGAGGTCTTAACATCCACTCTCTGCGACTTCGGCGCAGGCAACTTGCCGCACTTACGACCACAAAGGCAGAGGCGGTTGCCCTGGTCATGGCGTTTCCGGTTTCAAGGGAGCACCTGGACGGATGTGCATTACCTCCCGATTATGATCAACACTCTCTTTGCACCAGCAGAAGACATCTTGCCATGGAACAAACACTTTCTTAGAAAGCTGTGGGCAGCCAAAACCGAATCCGTGGCAGTTTTCCACTTTTATTGTAAGCAGTGCAATCACTTCATGACGGAGCAGGCCGGGAGCAAAGAACTTGCACGCCGAACATGTGTGGACAGCAAAGCACCAAACAACAGCTGAAGAATAGAAGGATCACTCTTCGTGATCCTTAAGATACATTAACAGCTCAAGCATGTTATCATGAAGGCGAAGCACCTCCTCCATGATGCGCTTCAAAGGGTTACCACACCAGCTGACAGCATCAGCGACATAACGGAAGGTGAAGCATACAGGTGCCTCAGAGCTTAGATGGACCTCAATAGGGACTACTTGACATTGACAGTAAACACCGATGGTAGCCCTGTTTTCTTGCCCTAATTTTATGTTACAAGTAGGATATAGCTAGGATGTTCTGGATTTTGAGTGTAAAGTCCTAAATGAGCACCTAACAAAAAGTGGAAGTGCAGAGGAAATGGAAAAGAGACAGCTTCTGAAGCCAGTTTTAACTGCACAGCTTGTTTTGCAAGGAGTGCACCACTTCTGTTATGACCACCGACCCCGTGAAAGAGAGGAAATATATAGACTGTGCTTCAATGCTCCTGCAGTTGCTTTCAGTCTGTAAAGAATGCTCAGCTCCTGCACAAACAACTTTGAAGGAATGGGGGACTTCGCATGCATGCTGTGACTATATGTGGTAAGGGGCCATAAGACTCTCTGGGAAACCCAGCCCAGGATTAATGGCAAGGCATTGATGAACCTCCTCCTACCCGCTGCGATAACATACTCTGGGGCCAGCCTTACACGAGTTATTTGTCTCCCGAGCCCTGCAAATGTTGCCATTCTGCGAAAGAGCCAACTCTTTCTGATTCAAGGCTGTCTGGTGTTCCCTGCCACTGAAAAGGTGAGTACACCTGCCCAGAGAATTGTTGGTTAAACGTGCATCTCTTGGAGTTGAGATTGACGTTTAACTTCTGTATTTCAAAGGTGTGGAAAGAAGAGCAGACCACCCACCTCAGAGTGATGCAAGGAAGCAAGCTTCACCTGGCAGGTGACACCCGTGCCGATTCTCACGGCTACTCAGCAAAGTACGGCACTTACACTCTACTGGACACAAATGTCAACAAAATCCTACACTTTGAGGTTATCCAATTACGAACTGGCCAAGTAGAAAATTGTCTACTTGAAGAATTGCCTACTTCGGTTTAGTTATTTATTTTGTTATTTTTCCTTTCTAGCTAAGTAGAAAATTTGCTCGGGTATTGTATTGCATACTTTGATTATGTATGTATTTTGTTACCTTTATTTACATCTGTCAACAGAAGTGAAGTCCAGCAACCACATAGAGACCGAAGGCCTCAAACGTTTTTCGACCACCTCCAGGGCCGGGGGTTCTGCCCCCACCTGCTTGTCACGGACTGCCACTTTGGGGTAATGCCCTGATGAAGAGCAACTACCCCAATACCAAACACCGTTCCGATGCATGGAATGTTGTCAAATGTAACATTATCTTACCAAATGATTCCTACAATTGTTTACTTAGAGGACACCCAAAAATGTTTTCCTTCAGCAAACAGCTAAAAATTCAGTGTGGATTACATACTACTACAAGTGATGCTGAACTTGTTTTTCTGTCCGTCTACTTATGCGAACAAAGAAAGCAAACAAGATGGTTGAGGCAGGGCAGCATGGCTATACGCTACTGCATGCA
The DNA here is from genome assembly GCA_037355805.1 of Ixodes ricinus. Classification (NCBI taxonomy): domain Eukaryota; kingdom Metazoa; phylum Arthropoda; class Arachnida; order Ixodida; family Ixodidae; genus Ixodes; species Ixodes ricinus. The sequence continues at coordinate 42,774 of JAZHYW010039477.1, read as the reverse complement.
AACGCCGACAGCCGTGTTGTGAGCGAAGGCGAGAATTGGCTATTTACTGTGCGATGTCAAAACCGAATTGCAGTTATGCTTTCGCGACACCTGGCAGTTAGGCCTCTGCAAATAAATTAGGAATGTCGAAGTAGAAACAAAATTATTTCAATTATTTTAACGTGGCCTACGAAAATTGAGCTATTAAAGTTGGATTCTCTTATGTACATACAATAGCTGGTAAAATTCTAGAAAGCAGCTTGTGTTCTAATTTAGGCACAGTGCAGATTGCACTTTGTCATTGAATAAAGAACAGTTTGTCAATAATTTGCAACGATCGGCACCGGTGGCTGAAAGAGCAACGTCAAAGCATAGCCTCCCTTAATCCTGTATGTCACGAATGCCTGATAACCTGTAGATGGTTCAGGCAGTATATAGTCCCCGCCCGACCAGCAAGCCACGTTCAACCCTCGTAGTGTGCATATGCAGGTATAAAACCTGACTGAATCTCGTGATGTACATCTTAAACTTCTTGTGAGAACAGATATATATGCTGTTGATTCTTGGGCAGCTTCCACTGTTTTTCACAATGCAGAAAGTTTCAAGGTGGAAACGAGAATCAAAAAGAGGTGGGGCTGTCAGAGAAAAGAGCATGGCATAAAACAGCCGTTTCCCACATTAAGAGGTACAAGGACAATATTCTAAGTATAATTTTTAATCTCAGTGTCGTCAATCGTATTAGAATATTTCTTCCCCTTTTTCAGGAGGCCCTGCTGCTCTGACTTCCATCAGTAGCCACCTGGGAGAAATTAGGCCACCTCACCCTTAATCATGCTTCCAAGAGGAGAATGAATCGGCGGCAGTGTTAGCTCTCGTTAAGCTTTCCGATGAAAGAAAAAAAACAATGCTTCAGCTTTACGTACAGCATATGTACTTCATAATAAATGCATATAGACCAACAGACTTATGATAAAACAAGCATCTGATCACGCCACACATGAAGCACTAAAAGTGGCATTCTTTTGAATTGGTTTCTAAAAAGAATCTGATGTAATTTGCCACACCAATGTAATAATTTGGTGCATTATTGTAGTACAATCTAGAAGGATTTTATCACCTCATAAAATCTCTTTATAATTCACATGCAAACACCATATTACATTCTGGGCCACTGCAGTGTCTATTTTGAGTAACTGAAATGAACAATATGTATGCAAATTTTATTTTATTTTCATTCCACCCTTTATAAGTGCCACAACGGCACTACAAGTCCGTGAGCACTACCAGTCCGTGACCCACGAGGGCGGGGATGTGATCAAGAAGTACCGCACAAACATTCCCCCTGATGACCGGGTGGCTTTCTACGAGAATGCTTCGCTCTACGGAGCCCTCCTCCTACCCGTCGAGGGTTGGGACCCTGTGGCCCAGGCCGAGGCCTTGGCCCATGGAGGGCTCCTTGACCATGGCGTCCCGCGACTTGCGGGCCGAGATCAGACTGCGGTCATGAACAGAATCGCGGCGTTGCGCCACCACGGCCGGGCTCACCCCTCCTTGGAGGCCACTCTCGCCGCATGGCTGGAAGATGGGGGTTGGGAGCGTTCTAGCTCCGCCAGCTTCGGCCAGGCCCAGTACCGAGTCGAGACCGCTTCTGGGGTCAAGACAGGACACTTCAAGGCATGAAAAAATATTGTCATGGACATCACGTCGTTCGACGAGCTCTACCAACGCGTGACCACCTACAATCGTCAAGAAAACAAGGCTCTGGTAAAGAGCGAGCTCGGCAAGGTGACGATTGCCATGGCTTCCCCCTGGAGACGTGCCTCCAAGTGAGTTGGCTCTACGCTCTGGGGGGCAATTTCTACCCCAACTGGCTCGGCAACACGGAGAACCCGCTCGTAACTAGACGACTTTTGCCACCTTCAGCATGGCACCTACACCCTGCCGTACAACTTCACGGCCTTCGATCATCAGCCCTCCAAGGAGGAGATCGTGGCATTCCATGGATGTGTTGGACTCTGTGGCGGTTGACGCGACTCCGGAGCAGCTCCCCATGGGCTGAAATCTTCATAAGCTCATCCAAGCAGGCTACTAGTCTGCTACGCTTCAGGCACCTTCTGGCCTCAGAAGCGAGGAGGTGTTTGCTGTTACAGGCGGACTCATGTCCGGACTGCATACCACTTCCTCGGTGGGCTCAGGCTGGAATAGCGTCCTTAGCTCCCTTGCGTTTGACTTACTGGGACGGCTTGTTCGCTCGGATGTCCTGGGCACCTATACCCTTGTTGTTGTTAATTGCGGTGCATGTGCTGGAATCTTAGAAGCAATATTTTAAAGCAGTATTCTAACACAACTGGCATTTTGCATGTGCATTCACTGTCACCTTATTTTAGTCACTTACTTCGAATCCTTTCCAAAGACAAGGTGAGCTTGTGCAGCATTGCTGTCTACACTACCAACATTCTGCTTGGAGCTGACAAGCTTTGAAATGGTCGAGTGAAGGGCAGTAGCTTTGCAAATCTGTTGTTTCCATGTTTGGTCGACTGTCAGATCAATACAGGGCAGTGCGACGGTTGTTTAAAGCCTAAGATATAAATTGCAGCAGAAACAAATGTGATTAACTCAATTGTGACCACAACTGGCATGACAATTGACTTCTATATTTGCAGAGACCATGCTGAAGAGTTTCGTCTCCATGACTGGATTGCTGCACCGGGCAAGTGCAATGACATTCAATGTACACCAATTGCTGCACCTCCCAGAGGCAGCTCGCCAGAGGCAGCTCGCCTGGTCAAGTTGGTCAAAGGTGCCCCTGCTGTGCCTCAGCAAATTGTTGAGTGGGTGGCGATGGCCCAGCAGCTGGAGCAAAGCACGGCATCACCACTCTTGCGTGACTCCGTGAGAACCTTGTGTCGTAACATGTTAGGATATTCGCAGATTCAAATCTGTTTGCACGAGAGCGGTGCGAGTAAGCTTGGTTACTCCTCTCGCAGGGTTTCCCTGAACGACGAGGAGAGGTCCTGCCAATCGGCTGGCTCTGGAAGCTCCTGCGACAAAGCTCTGGAATACTACCGTTTTGTCCACAAGGGACAGATTTTCCACAGCAGGAGCCACTCCAGAGCCAGGTGGTCGAATTCCTCTGTAGCAGGGACGCAGGACTCTCATTATGCAGCAATAATGAGAGTCCTATGTCTGAGGGGAGTGATGATGATGATGATGATAGATGATTGGGGTCCTAGGGCACTTGAGTAACTTACGAAACATTGGGCCAGACAGTTTAAAAGTGCGAGGCTCGCTCTTGTAGCTACTGCTACGTTCGCGCTTCGACTAGGTTGCTTCAGTATTTTTGTATTCTATGTGTTCACCCAATTGTGTGCGGGCAGAGGCACAAGTTGCATACCAGGCATCCTGAGGTCAATCCCGTCCTACCCGATAAATCTGAACGAGCACCATACCAGTCTACGGTCGTGCATTATTACTGCGTAATGAACATTAAATATAACCTAATCATTGCACATTGCTTTTGAACTAAATACATTTTCAAGCTAGAATAATGTAACTATTCCCTCCAGAACGTCTCTAATTAGGTTTTTGGAATGAATAATCTTGTCATTTGTTCATATTATGCTTTTGTTTTCACATGTTTATGTGCTACCCTTCCAGAAGCAAGTCATGAAAAGCGATCCTCCTCCATTCTTTAAATATCACTGCATGATGCCGGACAAATTTGATCAGCTTCATGGTCTTGTTCATGATGACCCGAGAAAAGAGTTCCTCTATCGCGAGCCAATATCTTCCAAACAGAGGCTTGCCATCATTCTTAGGTACAACCACAAATGAAAAATATTTTTCACATGAAATGCTGGTTAAGGTAAACAAAAACCTAAAATTTCAGATTATTCCCATGTGCAGGTATCTTTCCTCTGGCAGTGCCATCAAGGATGTCACCCTGGCATTCAGAGTTGGTCCTCAGACTTGCCAGAAGGTCATCCGCGAGACCTGCAAAGCTTTTTGGAAACGATTGAGGGCGACATACCTTACGGCAATTGTTGTTGTCTTTTCATTGATTTAAAGCACTAAGTATACACCAACTCAACTCTGTTTCGTCACGGCGCACTCGTGGCGCTCTGGGCCACTTCCGGTCTGGTGTTGTGGGTGGAAGTCCTTATGCAGGACGGGCATTCCTGTGTTGTTTTGGAAAAAACCAGACTAAAACGTGCCTTCTTGTCAAAATGCCGCGACTAAGGCTGTATTAAAAGAGCCGGGAAAGGCGTGAAGATCAGTTTGATGCGTTTTCTGCCTGCTCGGTTCGTCCGAAAACGTGGGTACGTGCCATGAAAAGAAAAAACCAGACACTTTTGGACTACGATTGTTTGTGCGGAAAGCACTTTGGGTGAAAATAACGGATACTTGTGGTCGCCAGATTTTTTGGTTCTAACGTGACTATGAGAAAACAATCAAATTGTCTAGTCCACCCACGAACCATGGTCAGTATGTCATCACATTGAAATGGCGACCCGATTGTTCAAACTCGTCTGCTGGTTCAAACCACCAGTGGCCAGTATACCAAATACTGTAATAAGAAGTGCAGGCCTCAAAACACACAAGTTTAAAGTGTTTTTTTATTATAAGTAGGCTAGGTGTAAACAGCAGATACAAGGAGGTGTTGATCATTGTTACTAGTGGCCATCCCGACTTGTGCCCGATTCACTTGCTCCAATTCTGTTTGCGATTTTCACTAAAGACGTCGAGCATCACAACCACAGTCCACGCTCTGGCAGCTCAAGCAACATCACGACTGAAAATAGCGAGCAGAATCTTATGTGAATCAGCCTTCAGCGTCCACTCTGCGACATTCACGTGGAATGAATCGCCGCACGTCACATTATGTACTCAAAGTTGTGCGGTGTGACGAGCCTTGTTAACTTCGCTCAGGCCATTAAAGTAGTAGACACTGCTAGGAAAACGTCGAATCAAAAATTCCAATGCGAAAAGGAGCACAGGTACTCACACCAACACCGACAACATCACATTCCAATGCTTTGTTGATACGATACACGACACTTCTTGCCCACACCCATCGAGCATGTGCGGCACCGGTGGCGCGCCACTAAGGGCGCTCCGCTATCTTAACATGAGTTTGTGTATAAGGCATGTAAGCATCCTTGATTACTTGTAATGTATGACTTGGCCAATTTCCTTATTTTGTAAGGCTTTCCTGTTATCTGTTATTTATACACAAGAGCTGCATGGTTGACCACATTTTGTTGTTGTGGCTTAAATTTAATTGTTACAGGGTCACACTTTACAAATTTGTGTCACTGCTTTTCAAGTGCGAATAAATCAGCAGTGGCTCAACATTGCAAATGGCTTCAAAAGGTGGAATTTCCCAACTGCCTTGGTGCAGTAGATGGCAAGCACGTCCACATAAAGGCACCACCAAACTCGGGGAGCATCTATTTGGGAATTGGTCATTAGCTGTACGATTTGTGAGGTGACTTTTCACATGTGATGCTGCAATTAGAAAAGAAAAAGTGCAGCAACTATTTGTTAGTGTTTGATTACACAATAATTATGTGTCTCATAATGTAGACAAATCACTGTTGCCAGCATTGCACGACATTCTACTTGTGATGCCACAGCCCCACATTGTGCCACCTGAACGTAAAGAGAGCAAGCTTGGGCCCAGAGGTTCCACAGTTTGTACCCCAAGCTTTGTGCAAGACACAATTTGATATCACTTTCGACTGCACTACACAGTCTTCATAGACACATCATAAGGGCACTTTTAATGGTTTGTTAAGCTGTGGTACCGTAAAATATTGATGTGTCCATGCCATACTAAACACCCACTTGGCAAGTTTGAAACGTTTGAAAAAGCCAAGAGCATATTAAATGCCCACCTCACAAAGATAAGTCTATTCAGCTAACTGAGGTGCTCCTGTGTTGGACATTTCTTTGAGTGCACTTGGACCAATACGAGAAGCCTCATGTGTGTGCACCAGTGCAAATCGGTGAAGTCTACCTTGTACATACCTTGCATATACTGCAAGATAAGTTATAGGTTGTATCACTACAGGTAGAATATTTTCTGGTGGAGTTATGACTTTCTTGTCACAGTTTTTATCAAAGAAAAATGTGCCGAATTACTTTCTGATAAATAATTTTGAAATAGAACTCGAAATGGCCAATATTAAGCTGAAGTCCCCACTATGGCATCTTGTAAATGGTAGTTTCTTTGGAAGATATGCTGACACTATACTCGACGCAATGCCATTTTTTTCCAGAAATCCTTTTCCACTGCGCTCATGGCAGCGGTGGACGCAAGCAACAAGTTTGTAATGGTCGACGTTGGCACCCCAGGGAGACACAGCGATGGGGGTGTCTTCAAGGCATCAGAATTTGGGAGACGGCTGGAGAATGACACATTGCACCTCCCAGGCCCAGCAAAGCTTCCAAAGAGCATGAAAGTAGCACAGCATGTGTTTGTGGGCAATGAGGCTTATCAGCTTTGACGTGACTTCATGCGCCCGTTTCCTGGCGCTGACCTGGAGCCAGACGATAGGGTCGTGAACTATATGCTAAGCAGAGCAACGTATGAAAAGACAAGATATGTCAGATTTAGAACAAACATATTATGCTATGAAGAACTGTTTACTTAAAAGAATGGTTCAATGCAAACATACTTCCATGGAAGTTTTATGATGAATCCACTGCCTCATATATTTCAGAGGTGCTATACTCGAGGACAACTTTTCTTGTTACTTCAAAAAGAGGCGGAAAGCATGTGAACAATAGCGGGCACATCCTTTCTTTTGCCTTTGGCTGCATTGCCAAGAAAAGTAGCTCCCGAGTACAGCAGCAAGCAAGGTGTGCTGTGCTATGCTGAACATAAGGAATAGTTTTAAGCACCTATATTTTTTAGACTATAGACTGTGGATTATACAAGTTTCAAAGGTGATATTTTATCCTGTGTGGTGCAGACTATGGGTACAGACTACAGGTACAAATGACAAGTGCAGTCTAGTATACACAATTTTTTTTTTCCATAATTATTCAAAAGTTTATATTTCATGCTGCATGGACTCAAGTCAGTCACCCAGGGAGCGACACATCCTTATGCACTAGATAACAAACTTTACCAGTGCATCAAGAATTCTGGCTTGGAGTCATTAACGTGCATCACGCTTTAGTGATATACCTGAAAGCAAGCCAATACTATGCAGATTCAAATTTAAACAGGAAGTGGTGGGAATTCAGCCCAGGATCCCCGAGTTCTGCAGCGCAAGCTTTTGCTCTACATATTCCAAGCAGAAGTGCCCTCAATGTCGGTCTGTGTGCTCCATATGCTCTTTGATTCAAGAAAAAAAAACTGCAAACAGCTTTTGTTTTGGTCGTAAAAGGTTTTTGCTTGTGCTGTGCACCGGAAGTCATTGAGGTAACTCTTTACCTTGGGTGTGGTGAGTAACTAGCTCGATACATTTCAATGTGCAAGTGTTTTTGAAGTCAAATTACATTTGTGGTCAAGCAACTCTTACTTGCATAGTTAAATTCTGTGGACAGCTTTTCTAGCTCTCATGTATGCATACATTAGTGTTATGTTGTCACGAAGACAACAGAATTATGTTGCAGACGCATCGCAGAGAACGGCTTTGGCATCCTGACAGCCAGGTGGAGGGTCCTTCTCGGTCGACTTAACTTGCTTCCACAAAATGCAGAGTTCGCCATCGTGGCATGCTGTGTTCTCCATAACTATCTGTTTGCAGGATGAGAAGAAGCATACCACCAGAATATGTAGATGCTGAAGACAAACAAGGAAATGTCATCCCCTGGTAAGTGGGGAGCTGAAGTAGAAAAAGGCCGCTTAAGTGACTTGCAGCATACGCCTGCAGAAAACTTCGAGAAAACAGCTGGCGGGACACGGAGCACCTACGTAGAGTGATTCATGAAGGAAGGTGCCGTTTGCTGGCAGTGGAAACACACAGGTCTTCAGCCACCACCAAAACAACGAGGTACAAGGCCAGTACAAATCATATTATTGGTCAGACACATTCAAAAGTGTTCCATCTGGCTCCTTGCAAGCTGCTCAGGCTCTCTTGGCACAAAACGAATAAGCCTGAATTTTTTTTATTCACGTTGAATTTGTGTCATTACAGTATTTTTCAAAGTATACATGTTTCAAAGTTGAAATGTTACCCGATGCGGGCTATCTATGGGTGCCAACAAAAAAAGGTTTTGTTTGTTTTCTCTAGATTGTTCACTGTCTCAAGACGTTAAGGGTTTGATTAATAACGGAGTACATTGATCTTGATTTATTTACAATACGAGCTTTCTAGGTAATAGGGTTCTTGCACGAGGCCATGACGCAACACTACTACCGGTTCGTAAACCTCTACGGAAGCCGCCAGAATCCTTGTTGGAGGAATTTGTTGTGGTTATTCTATATTCTGCGAGCTTTGGGGCCGTGTTTGCACAGTAGTTTGTCCGCTCACTTGAGGTTTGAAATAGTCAGTTGCGCCGTAATGAATTGTTATAGCCGCGTCGCACCAGAGCGACAAACAGCAACAAATGACAGCGACACACGACAATGAGCGACAAAAGACATCGACAGACAGCCCGCTTGTCGTAGCTTGTAGGAGACCGCCGTACCACCTGGCAGACATGACGCAGAACACAGGGACGGGCAATTTGTTTCCTAGTGGGACTGGAGTTGAAAATACACAAACAAACAGTCCGACGACATGGTTTTCGTGTTTCGCTCTTTGGGAAAAAAAGCTTCGAGAAACGTGGTGGAAGTGGAGACAGCCGATACCATGTCAGTGGTAACAATGATATCATCATTGTTACCACTGATCTCTAGTGTGATTACGATTGCAATCATTCTTTGAGTGAAAAGCCGATATATCGCACAGCACGAACAATGGCCGTGAATGGAGTTGAATTTGACTCGGAATTAGAAGACATTATGATACAAATGATTGAGGTTTGTCAGTTTCTGTGGGACATCCATCGTCCGGATTATCACAAAAAGAACTTAAAGGAGCGGGCCTTCGTCGACATCATGAGCGCCTTAGGGTTCGGCTACCGGAGTGAGCACTCTATCTTTTTGTTCCCGATGTCAGAAATGAACAAGAGGTCCAAACTTGCAATTTTCACCACATGACGGCCGCACTTGACCATTGCGTGGTGTGTGCCATGGCGAGAAGGGGACGGCCGTGTCCCTTTCTCTTCTCAGCGAACCCCCCCCCCCCAAAAAAAAAAAAACACGACGTCTTTGTTTTTTTGTTAAGGAAGACAAATATTGAATGACTACCGAATTGTTCCAGCCAGCCGGGGGGTTGGGGACAACTGTGTATGTACCTGTGAATTGCATAGTGCATCAACTACTACATGCAAAGATGATACAAGGCCTCTCCACCGGTCATGGAAATCCCAACCCTCCCCAAAAATAATTCTTGGCTACGCCACTGCATGGAATTAAATGACTCTAGATCAGCAGGCACATCAGTTTTATTCAAGAATGACCGAGGAAACACATTAGAACAAATTTCGGAGATTTGACATAGACACACCTTGGAGCATTTAACAGCTCAAAATCAAGTGAAAGAAAAAGACAAGGTGCAACACAAATTGTCTGCAGGATGCCTGCCTCGTGCCTGACGACTACAGGTCGGAAGTCGAGAGCCCGCCATTTGAGGCACCGGCCAAAAGGAGCCGCCGTCACAGCATGGAGGAACTGGCCACAAACAAGGCAGCACTGCTGCAGGCAGCCATAAACAGCCTCAAGTCTGCCAAGGAGGTGGAGCCTGACGAGTGTCGGGGCTTCGGCCTCATGACTGAGCGTCTCGCTCGCACCATCACAAGGGGCGCTAGCAGGCAGCTTGGCGTGCTTGCTGCACACAAGGCCCTGGTGGAGGTATCTATATCTGCACAGGTGGTTGTGGTGGCTGCACCAGAGTAAAAGGAAGTCTGCATATCTTTAAATGTATGATATTTGACATCACTAGTACGAAGTCATCGTTGTTTGTTTGCGTGGTTGAGATAGAGGACTTTAGGTTGAAAGCCGCAACACTTGTTTTTTTTTTGTCTTTTTTTTGCAGGTCGGAGCGATGGAATTAGAAGAACGACATGCGACTTTGGTGCTTGATGAAATTCAGCTCACCGCTGGTGTTTCCCGTGGAGCCTTGACAATCCCTGCAGCTGACGGGACACTGCCTGCCGGTACGATGCAACGCATGCCCTTGCGTTCATGCTAGGCAGCGTTAGCTCCCGCTGGAAGCAGGTTGTAGCGTATCACCTGACCGACAATTCTATACATGCAGCCAGTGCGAAGCGGTTAATTGAAGACACTGTTAAAGAATGTGAAAAATATGGCATCAGAATGCATGTTGTTGCAACAGACATGGGGGATGTAATCAAGATCTTTGGAAGTCATTTGGAGTTTGTTGTTGGAAAGCATAGCGGGCCAAAGACCTGGTGTGTTCACCCATGTTACCCAAGCCGGAAGCTGTTTTTTCATGCCAGATGTGCCTCACTTGCTCAAGAATCTATGTAACCATCTGATACGAAGGGCAGATGATAAAGTTGCCAGCACACCTTGTGACCAAACTCAACCTACCTGGAGCGCATGTGTCCATCAAACCAATCGAGCAGCTCGTAGAGATTGATGACTGTTCGGAGGTCAAACTGGCACCCTTAAAGCTAACATGTGTGCAGCCAGGACACTATAAGAAGATGAAAGTGGGGTATGCCCTCAGCTTGTTCAACAATGACAATGCTGCTGCACTGCGGAGGCTTGCTGAACTCAACAAAAGTGGCAAAGATGCCCTAACTACAACATGGTTTGTAGAATCCATCTTTACGAGGCTTAAGATGACGTCATCTAGGACAACAAAACTTACCATTAGTCACTTCAACGAGAATCAATGCAAGGAGACCGTCTCGTTTCTCGAGGGTGTCATTGACCTTTTTGAGAAAATTCGTATTGGAAGTGATGCAAAGTACAGTTGTTAGCCAATTCAGACAGGCATCGTTACGGCGATAACAGTAGTGTTAGAAGTGCAAAAGCTGGTTCTGGAAGAGTTGGATTATTCTTCTCTTTTTCTGAGCCGGTTCAGCACGGATGCTCTCGAGAACTTATTCTCAACCCTGAGGTCAAGAACTCCTATTCCTGGGCCACTGGAATTTCACAATGCTTTGAAGTCTGCCACCTTGTCAATGTTTTTACGACCCAGCAAGGGTGGAAGTTATGCTGATGCTGATGGCTTCATGCTTGTTGGGATGTCCCATGGCAAGCGCCAGTACGGAGAGGTGAATTCTGTCCTCGCTCCTGATGACATGATTGATCTTGAGGTTCCAGAGCAGGAATCATTAACATACCTTGCTGGGTATGTTGTTCGATGCATTACCAGGAGTTTAGCGTTCCAAGACTGTCACACAGCAATGACTGACAAAGGCGATGCTTGCAGACTGATGCACCTTAAAAGCTACAACAAGAACAAAATGGTTCTGGTCAATTCCTCCGCAGTAATGTTGCAAAAAACAAAACTTAAAGAAACGAATTTTAAAAAAAATGAATGCGACCTTCAGAGCAACAAAAGTGAGCCTCCCAGCTCTAAAAGAAACAATATAGAGCTCATTGTTTACTGCCAAACCTATCCTTTCATGGACGCATCATGTTGAATTCATAACTGCTAATGTGGAACAAACTCTCGGTTTTATTGAACGTAATTTGAAGTCCACTTTACCTAGCGTATGAAAACTAGCTTATGAAACTTATCAACGCCCCAAAGTGGAATATGCGTCTGCTGTGTGAAATTCATCGCAATCCTATGTAGATAATCCAGCGCTTGTGTGTCTTGTGTGTTCCTTTCCTTTGTCCTTGTCCTTTGTGCACTGTTATGTGCCAAATTAGACAATTATATTGAAGAAGTGCGAGACAGGGAAAACCGTCTCATAACTACATCCTATTCACCAACTGTCAGCACGTCAAAACACAAATCTTCACTCGGTTTCCCTCCCTTGCATTCGGCGTAACACAGCACGTCTTCGCTTCCTCCACCGGTTTTATTACGTCTGCAATTCCTATCGTGCTGTACAACTTAATATGTGCAGAGCCTCCTCAAGAATTAACCACAACCACGGCTAGAAGTGCCCAGAAAAAAATCTCTTGCCTTTACCAGCTCTTTCCCTACACCACTATTGCGGGGAACAGCCTTCCTAAGTCAATTGTATATATCGTAGATCTCAAGCTTTTTCATAAAACCCACCACATGAATAATTTTGTTCAAAATGTATTTGTCTATATCTAATTTGTATTATATGTGCCTTACCTCAGTCCTACACCCTTGTGTAATGCCTTCGGGCCTTTAAGGTGTAAATAATAAATAAATGCGTTGTGCAGGGTGCAAAAGAATAGCTGTTTGGCATTTGAAATGGAACAATGACATAGTTGCCACTGATGATAATTTAGAGTGATCATTATGAAAGCTGACGGCCTGAGCAATCACTGTAAAGCTCATGAAGGGGTTCACCCGATTCGGGTTCGCTGAAGCTCTTCTAACAGACAGAGCAAGCTACTTGCCGGGAAGGTATTTGTGAATGCTTGCAAAGCACTGGGCTTCAAGCACAAAACACCACACCCTACCACCTACAGGCGAACATCACGAAGCGATGTAACAGAAACATCAAGCCCATGCTGGCAGCATTTGCCAAAAAGCACCATGACTAAGATGCATACATTCCCGAGAATGAGTTCGCTCTCCGTTCCTCTGTTAATCACTTGACAGCCCTTAACTCCTGCCTTCCTCAGATTCGGAAGTGAATTGCTGAATCCAATGGACCGCGTCCTCGGGGCAAACGCCGGGGTGAGTGACGCACAGTAGAAACAGACTGAACATGCGCGCACGCTACAAAACCCGGATGATGAAAGCTTTTTCGGAGGCCTGTTGCAATCTCAGGGTGGCGCGAGCTAAGAAAGCTACAGTACGACCGCTCCCACCGAGATCTCCGCTACAAAGTAGGCGATCTTGTGCTCAGACGAAATCATGTTCTAAGCAATTTCAAAAAAGGCTTCCCTGCTTCACTGGCACCAAAGTGGCTGGGTCCGTACGGAGTGCACAAAGTATTTTCACCACTTGTGTACAAGCAGACTTGGAAGAACTCGAGAAAAGCCGGCGGGCTTGTGCATGCCTGCGATCTCAAACCCTATAATAAAAGTGAAGAAAAGGGGGACGAACAAACGCAGCCTCCGCAGTAATATGCATGCAAAACGCGAGACAATGTTGGTGATGTACAACAGGAGTCTCGCTACAGCCTGCGAACTCGGAAAAACTAATATCTGGACTTTTCATAGAGGCAGCCCCAGTAAGTGGCGAAATGTCACATTAAGGGAAGTGAAAAGCACAATGCACCAGCTGCTTTTGCAAACACATCAGACACCACTGTTTGCTGGCAAGCAGTGACCTAAATAGAAAACCACCTCAGCATTCATTTCTGGATCAAACCGTAGGGGAATTTCGCAAACTATGGCATCTGGGGAAAAGGGTAGCATAACCGCCATTGGTCAGTTTTCTCGCCCAGAGCTCTCGTTTGTCAACAAAGGGGGCACGACAAAGCCTTCGTCGAAGGTGACCATCGAAAAAATTTCAGTTGATGCGATCACCCCCGGAGAGAAAACGGCAAATCATGGCGCCCCCGCAGAACGTATGTTGCGGCTGCCCCGCAGGACCCCGGCGCGGGAGCCCCTACCAGGCTCTGGACAGGGCAAGGAGAACTGGAGACCGCCCCCGCCGCTGCACGGTGGCCACTTGATTGTCGCAGGAAGGCACGGAGGCGCCACGGGCCTTCATTCCTACCGACACCTGGGCACGCCAGCCTTGGGTCTTGGCCTCCATAACCCTAAACAGGGTCCCGCAGCCCTTTCGCGGGCGGAAGGTCAGCCCACAGACCGCCTGCCCGCGGACCGTTTGCCTATGGAAGGCCCTTTTCTTGCATTGGGGCACCTCCTCCGCTCTTTGAACCATGTGGCCCGTTTGGCTGCGGTGTCGCTTCGGTACGCTGACGCCGTCGCCCGGGTCGTTGCCCGCATGGCTGTGGATCGGAGGTTCGCGGCTGCTGTCCTGGGCAGCCCCTCGGCCCCCAGGCGCGGCTGGACACACCGCGTCCCTCCCTCACCAAACCAGCTGGCCAACCTGATTGCCGCTGGTCATCCTGACCAGCCCCAGGAAGAGGACGTCCCGAAGAACTTTGGGCCGGATTTCGACCAGTTCCTCCTCTGGAAAGACGACCTCCTGTAAACCTGCTGCACCCAGTAAAGGTACCGGAAGCAATCATATTTGTTTTGTTTTGTTTTCAAGAGTAGGTAGTTTTATTCATGGGAACAACATGTTCCCCGCATCCCTATATAGGCCTAGGTCAGGCAGGCTGTGGAGTGTCGCCATGTCGGAGCGAGTCCTGGATGCGAGGCGAGACCCTATTCCCTGGAGGACGGTTCTCCCTCGCCCTTCTCAAGTGATCTGCCTGAGGCAGACTTTTCGGGATCTTGATATTTGGACGCATTTGCACCTGCGGGAAGTGAACCTACATCCAACCAATCCAGGTGCGTCCATTCCCGCAGGCTATTTAAGACGGCCAAATTTAACGGCCAGGGGCGACTCTCGCTGGGGGAGGCTCTGCTCGACAGAGACTTCCTTTCTTGTACTAACCCTACCCTTCCGTGATACTGTCAATAGCGGCAGCACAGATTCAGACTGGCAATACTGTCAAAAGAGAGCGACGTTATCTCAGACATTGTTGGCCCTTGGGAAAACATGAGGCGCTATCGTCAAATAACACGTCTTATCCAGATGGACCATAGGAACCTTCTGTGTTTCTACGTGGTACCCCCAAAGGGGAATATCACAATGGCAACACCATGACTCCCAGAAGCGACGGTATGGGAAGCTTCATTAGCTTCCCACATCTTTCTTCTTTTTTTTTTCTGTCCATCCAAGACACCAATGTCTTTGACCTTCTACTCCCACTGTGTTCTGTGGTTGTTTGGTGTTTGCCTTCTTTTTCTAATGAAGCTTCCCATAATGTTGCTTCTGGGAGTCATCGTTTTACCCTTTATAATTGTTGGTGTGCACCAAACTTTTCAGGCTGCATTTAAACCTGTAGAACCATAAATGTGGGGACATGTTTTAAAGAACAGGGAAGAAGATTGTCCTTGATTACTATAAACGACCTCATTTTCGCGGGCTCAAATTTTTGCGAATCGGGCCAAAGCTGAAAATTTGAAATTATTCGCGGGTTCTAATTTTCGCGAATCGAGTGTAGCTTTTGTAGCGTTCACATATTGCCCGAATTGTTCGCGGGACGTATTTCTCGCGTTTGTAGGCGATTTGCGAAATTAGGTCCTCGCGAAAATTTAGTCGTTTACAGTATATCATTTCTGTGCTGGTTATGAGATGGTGTTGTCCTTGTCCCTTTTGTTCCTGGTCTCAAGGTTTCTCATTATGGATGTGCACCAGCTCGCATGCGATTTTACTCTAATCTCATTACACGGTGCTGCTGTTTTTGCTGTGTTCATATTTTTCTAAAAGTTGTTAACCATTTTGTTTAGGAATGTGATAAGTTGAAGCAAGCAACAGCATAAGGATGCAACCGGAAGGGTTAATAAAGGCGTGCACATGACTGAGCCAGTCAATGCGTTGCACATCCTCATTGTGGCTTGCGCGTTTCTGACCGTGAGCCGGGCAATGTGCTCGGCACAAATTATCGCGGTTTATTGCGCACTGTATTGCCAATTTGTAGAAGTGTTTACGCTTCCTGGTTTTCGTGACGGACCGCAGTGTTGCACATCTCAACCAGAATGTGCTGTCAGTAGGTGGATTAAGACGGGTACCTTGTTTATAAAAGCTTTCTTGCAATAAGAACATATTGCAAAGAAATTATGCACGCTGTCATGTGCCTGTGGAGCACAGACTATGGCATATGTTTCATCTCAGTTCCTGCATGCACAAAGCCATCTGGCATGAATCGGGCCGCTTCGTGGCACCTGACAGCTTTGTACCTGCAACGAGAAATTTCTAGCAATCAACTTGCATATACCAATGCAAAGATCAAGCTCCTCGAGGGCCCCAGTAAACCTTTACTTAGCGGAAGAGTTTCATAAAGGGAAGAGTTCATGCAATTTCATAACAGTCATCAGACGGTCCATCTTCGTCCCTGGTAGCACCGACAGGTGAGGCAACAAGCAAGAGTGCAGCCCTACCATCCACACTTTAAAAGTAAAGGTGCTCATGCAATTTCATAACAGCCATATGATGCAGAAACAGGTAAGCCACCCAGCCGCAAATCGGGGCATATTCCGGCTTTCACAGCAAAATTCAACCAGGTCCAGGTGCTGATAGAGGAATTAGACTCAAATCTGCGGTATTCTGGGATAATCCACTGGTTATTCCCCAAAAGAAACCCAGAGCAGGTGTTGGCCCAGCCGTGCGACGGTACTGTGGCAAAAGCGGCCTGAAAAGCACTGCCCCGCCTAACGCAGCAGCAAGTCTGTTGTTAAAAAAGAAATGTATTACTTCTGCCATTCACCCATCAATGGCAATTAACTAACCTGTGGCATCCTGTTGCGTGACAACTCATGAAAACACCGAAGGCTTTGCACCAGCAGATGCTTGCGTCTATCTTTGGAGTTACACCAACGCGAAGCCCTACCTTGGACAGAGCACCAATGATAAGGTGGACTTCATTCTTTAAGAGTGCGAAGACCTTGGTGTGAAGGTGACGTGGGTATAGGCTGGCAGCCGGCTGCATCCGGGAAAAACAGGAAACCGGATGACCTTGAGCGTCGGGAACAGGAACGAGCAGCAAAAGAGGAGACGGACGTGGGGGTACAGGGTTGGTGAGTGGTTGACAGCGAGGGCACAACTGGTGTCTCCATGGAAAGGAAACTGGCCCACCAGGAACAAAGGAGAGTGCAAGAGAGGATGCGACACAAGGAGTGAGTGTTCGTCGACGGCATCGAACTGACCGTTTGTGAAGCACCTCGAGGCGCGTCCGAACCTTGTTGAAATCGCCTCACGCGTCATTTTTTAAGCTAGTTGTACCACTATGTTGTTTTTTACTGTGGGAGTCTATTTGTTTGCAATTAAGGTCGTTCACATAATGTTGTAATGTCTATTTCTGTGCTCAGATCTCAGATCGCGTTTACTAAGCTGAAGAACAAGTTGGTTGCTGCTCCCCTGCTGAGACAACCCGACTTCGGCCAACCATTCATCTTGGCAACAGACGCCTCAAAATTTGTTGCTGGTGCAGTGCTCTCCCAAATTTTCGAGAGGCAGGAACACCCCATGGCCTACACCAGCAGGAAAGTTCAGCACCGCTGAACAGAAGTATGGCGCTACTGAGAGAGAGTGCACTATCATCAATTCACAAAACTGTTTAAATTTCCTTCCTTTCATGATGGATCAGTGTTGCACATGTCACAGTCAAAATGCGTACATGTCACAGACAGGAGACCTGTACCTTGTTTATAAAAGCTTTCTTCCAGGAAGAGCATGCCACTAAAAATTATGCATGCTGGTCATGTGCCTGTGGAGGACAGACACTGTGCAATATATTTCATCTCAGTTCCTACATGCACAGACAAAACCATCATGGCATAACTCAGGTTGCTTAATGGCATCGGGCAGCTTTGTACCTGCAAAGAGGTATTTCTAGCAATCCACTAACATATATAAATGCAAGCAAAGAGCCCCTCGAAGGCCCCAGCGAACCTTTACTTAGCAGACAAATTTCATAGAGGAAAGAGCTCATGCAATTTCATAACAGCCGTATGATGCAGAAACAGATAAGCCACACGCGCCTCAAATTGGGGCACATTCCGACTCCCACGGCCAAGTTACACACCTCAACTGACTGACATCACCAATGCCAAGACTAAACCAATAAAACCTTCTCAAGCGCTCCGCTGATGAAGGAATTATACTGTTAAGGGAGGACGCGGAGATCAACTAAGGAAAAATGTCAAAAAAGTTTATTTTTAGAAAGTCGAATATTTCACATCTGTGGGTATTTCTCTATGCCCTCTCAAAGTTTTTTCGTCAAAAACTATCTCTAAGTGCTCTAAATAATCACTTATATGAGGTCAGGTAGAGGAATATTGCTCCAAATCCGCAAAAAATCCACGTTTTTCAAACCTCCGTTTCTCCGCGACGGCGCTATCGGGCACGGCCATCTTGGTATCAACGGAAAGCGCATTTCGTCATCTTTCCATTTCCCGCGTCTACCGTCTCCTCACATGCGAAGTAAGCACACAAAAACAAAACTTCGGAGGCCTCACGGATGGAAACGGCGGCCTCCGATTGGCCTTCCCTGCCGCGCGGGTCGGGCGCGCCCCGTCATTGGCCGGCTCCGTGGTTGCCCCTAGCAACCGCGCTGCTCCCCGCGCTCTCCACGAGTTTGTCGTCTGCTCCCGGCTGCTTTCGCGTGTTCGCCCGCTGTGCCTTTTGGAGTCTCGGATCGCGATAGTTTCTTGTTTCTTCTTCAACGCTGTCCGGCGATTATGGATCGACGATCGTTCAAGAAGAAGTACGGAACGGCGCATCGCTTCGGCAGCCGTAAGCGGAAATCTCCGATGGCCAAGAAGAGCAGGAAAAGCTCTTGGTGTCGCTCTCCGAAAGTGAGCGCTTTGTTCAAGCGCAGTCTTCCGCGGACGACGTGAACGCGCTGCCTAGCACTTCGAGTGTTGAGAGTCCCGTTGAAGAAGCGCCGTCTACGAGCACCAATCGCACCGTTCAGGTGCATTTGCAGCCGAAATTTGTTTCACCGGAGGCGTCCCGTGAGTGCGCCGCGGCGGTTCAAGAGTCGTTGAGCTCCGTGTCGGCAACTGAGCGGAAGATGCAGCTGACTGGCGAAGGCGAAAAACCCGCTAGTGCGGAGCCATCCGAGGAATATTTGGTGGTCCAAATCGCGGCACTGAACGCGCTGCTTAGCGAGACACCGTGCCAAAAGTGCTTGCGGCCAGGAATCACAGTTGTGCAGGGAACACGGCTTGGGTTGGCCGTGAAAATGATCCTGACTTGCTCCAAGTGTGGCGCTGTCGCGAATGAATGGTCGTCGCCACGAAAAGAAGACAGCCGTGCCTTCGAGGTGAACCTGAGGTCGATGCAGGCCATGAAGAGTGTCGGCAAAGGCTCGACTGCGCTAACGGACTTCTGGTCCGTCATGAATGTTTCGCATCGGGGGCTGCACCAGAAAACCTTCCAGGGGCACCTCAAGAACACGTTCAGGCCTGCTGCGGATGCAGCTGCTGCAAGTGTGTTTGTTGATTCTGTTGAAGCTGTACGTAATGTCTACAGAGACATGGACCCAACTTTCACGAAAAATGTGACCGTAGTATATGACGGAACATGGATGACTCGCGGCCACACGTCTCACATTGGCGTGGGCACTGTGATAGAGTACTACACTGGGTTAGTGCTGGACTCCGTGGTTCTGTCCAACCTGTGCCATGGTTGTGCACTGGGCCCAGAGCAAGACTCCGAGGGCTACAGCCAGTGGAGGCAGTCGCACGAGTGCCTGAAGAATACCGAGGTGAAGTCGGGTAGGATGGAGGTGGAAGCTGCCTTGATGTTGTTCGGACGTTCCCTCGCAAAGAATGACCTTCGCTACACGAGCATCGTCTGCGACGGAGACAGCCGCACATTCCTGGCCCTCAGCGAGGATGCAACCTATGGATTCATTCCATTCACTAAGGAGGACTGCATCAACCATGTGCAAAAGAGGATGGGGTCCGCGCTGCGTGGTCTCATCACCAAGGGCAAGAAAGGGCAACCCCTCGGCGGAAGAGGTGGCCTCACGCAGGAGCTCATCAAGCGACTCACCAGTTACTATGGCATGGCTCTGCGAAGCCACTCCAACGTTGCAGACATGCAGAGAGCAGTGATGGCAACGTTCTATCATGTGACGTCTACAGACGAAGAACCCCATCACGAGCTTTGCCCTCCTGGTCCCATGAGCTGGTGTAGGCATCGAGCAGCAGAAGCTCAAGGTGAGCCGCAGCCAGCTCACAAGTACAGGCTAACGAGCCATGTTGCCGCTGCACTTCTGCCCGTGTACCAGCGCCTCTCCGAACCTCAGCTTCTTGACCGATGCAAGGGGAAAAGACTCAGAATGCGGCAGAGAGTCTGCACTCTGTTATCTGGTCAGTCCTCCCAAAAGACGAACATGCATCCCTGGTTGCAGCAGAGACCGCCGTCAGCGAGGCAATCTGCAGGTTCAACTGTGGCAGCTTCCGTGCGTACACAGAGTTCTGCAGTTCCTCTCGGCATCCGACCTGGGGGGCTTGCACTTCGGAGAGCAGCAGAGAAGGACGCCTCAAGGAAGAAGAAGGCATCGAGAGCTCTTCAGGCAAAGGGGCAGAAGCCGAAGAAGTGCTGTGTCGAGAAGGACACGGAAGACTATAACCCTGGTGCCTTCTAGAGTGAGAAACACCACTTGAAACTTTAGAGACCGTTTTCTCAGAATCACATTTTTTGCTTTTTGTCCTACTCGTGGAGCTGATATCTTGGCAACCGTTTTGACTATTGTTGCTCCGTTTGTTTTATTATGCACTTTGAACTACACTACACATAGTGACATTCTTGTTTTTTCAGAGTATACCTTTTTGTATTTATAATGTGGTTTTTCATCTGTGTGAAATTCATATCCATTCATGCAAGGCGATAGAAAATTCAGACTAAAAATAATCGTGCAAAAAATTAAAAAATCCCAGAATGTCACGCTGTATAGCATTCATTTGGGAACATACTCCAAGCCCAACCAGTCTTCTATCACATTTTTTAAATTCTGCAGGCACTCCACAAGGTTTGAAGGAGAAAAAATACATATAAATAAAAAAACTAAAAAAGTAACCGAGATATCACAGTGATATTTTGCACGTATCACCATACAGGCATTACAAACATGCATGCAAAATTTGAGCAAAATCCTCCTAAAATTAAAAACATATTTGTCGATCCCCACGTGCTCCCTTAAATGTGGAATAATCTGAAATAATCCACCGATTACCGTATTTACTCGCATAATGAAAGGACCTTTTATCCCGCAAAATCGACGCAACTTCTTATCTCTTTGCGCGCCGCGCGGCAACCCCAAAGCCAAACTGTGATGCACAAAAAAAAAATGCCCCTCTCTAGGTTTTTTTTTTCCATAACGAAAAAAACCACTTTTGTGCTACACTGGAGCACAAGGGAATCTCTCCTATGTGGTGAGAGATGGTACAACAGCAGATATGTGAAGTGTGACATTGGCAGGGACAACAAGGTGAAAGCTGGGGATAGCTTCATCGCTGACGAAACATTACGGCACAACTGAGGTTACAGAATAGGTTCCTAAAATGCGCGAGCTTGCGCACATCAGGAACCGACAATGATGTCATTCAGCCAAGTGCCCCACAAAGAAGACGGGATACGAAAGAGCTTTGAGAGTGATGGTGGCCACGGAAGTTGCAACAAGCACTTCTAATCAAGGTAGTTCCTGAGCAGAATTTATAAGTGAAATTACTTTCAGGACTTCAGTCTATGCCCCAGACAGAGGAGCCCCATCGTGGAGCAGCTGTGCTCAGCTTCACAGCCTCCGTCTGAACCTAGACAGGAAGAGTAAAATTGCTGGCAAGCTGATAGCCTTCAGCAATGTCCGAAAAACAAAGAAGCCAGAGACAACACAAACCTTTTTCGAACCTAAGGTTCGGAGATCAAACAAAGGAGTTCGAAAGGCTCGAAATGTTCAGAAATTTTTAGACTCAGAAAATTTACGATTTTCAAACTGCATTTCCTTTTTTGTGCTATGAAATTCAATTAATTTCAAGCATTTAAATTTGTGGAGTTCAAAAGGTCAACGAACACTTCAAACTTCATTATTATTCTGTTCAAAATGTTTTGTAGAATTTTGAACTTTTAAGAAAAGATTAATGCTGCAAACACCAGAAAGGTGTGAAAAAGAGAAAGAAAAAGGGACAACACAACAACACTGATGTGTTGTTCCTTTTCTTTTTTGCGTTTTTTTCCTGTCTCGGGGGTTTTACAAGTACAACCCTTTACCAGCTAGCCTGCACTATTAGCCTTATTTCAGAACGATTTGTTTTAGATTTTTGCTTTCCAACATATATAACCATTGTAAACCCAGTGACAGCATGAGTACCTGGAAATTCAAAGATGTCAACTGTATATGTTAGGATCAACCTCTCCAATGATTGGTAAATTAATGGGATTATAGTTAGGAAGTACAACTCAACCGGCTGCGGGCATTGGTAGGGGAGGGGAGGGGTCAAAGACGGAAGCACCACATGAGGACGGCTAGACCGGCCATCCTCATGTACACCAGGAGTGAATCAAAGGTTTACCTTCTGGCTTCATCCAGGCTTCCAGTGAGTAAGGCCTCACTGGGCCCGGCTGGGTGAGTGCCTCCTCCTCTTCTGCCACCTCACTGGGCACACCCAGAACAGGTGTCGTAGGGTTGTGGGGGGCCCAGACGGTTGGCCGGTGGTGGTATTGGTAACAATGGTCTACTGGGCCGGTAGCAATGCCGGAGCCTCTACATCGTGCTCGGGCTGTCTTAGCCTGTGGCGGGCCGGGTCATGCAGCACCCGTGCGCTGCTGGTGGCAATTCGGCAGAGCCGGACCTCAGCAGCCTGCGGGTGACAGGCGCCACCTGGCCTCGGTGCAGGGCAGCGTGATGGCGTGTGGTCCGAGTACCGGTTCCGATCCCAGTAGCCGCGAGATTGGTGACACTGGTCTGGTGCACGAGAGGCGGCTGCAGCTGGACGTTTGGTGCAGGTCCCCAATAGTGTTGAGGCCCACATGGGCCTGCAACTGGACGTTTGGGGTGAAGTTCGGGGGCCCGTGTAATGTTGTGCATAGCCCTCCGATTCTGGAGCTCTGGGGACTCAAGTTTCCCTCCGTGATGCCCATGTGCTGGGCCCCACAAAGAATCTTGACCTGGACCAAGCTGCGGATCAGCATGTAGAGGCAGCTTGATTCCGTGCCCCAATCTTTAGTAGTGTTGCAACAAACGAGGTGCAACATTTGGTTAACGTAGGCTTTGGTTTTGCCCTGCCAAGCCTCGGGTAGGCAGTATGCTGGAAAGTGGACTCCGAGGACTCTCAGCTTGTTGGCATCTTCAAAGGATTTGCCCGTGAACTTGAGGTTGACGCAGGGAGTCGCCTTGGGGTGTGCGATGGTGTAGCCAAACATGGCGTCCTGGGTCTTCTTTGGAGAGGGAGTTGCATCGCAGACAACGGAAGTGTGTTGTCTGCAACGCTTCGGCCTCTCATGCTCCATTTCGATCCCCACGACGCGTGACGTACATCAAAGTCGCCGCCAATCAGCGCAGGCAAAGACTGGATCGGGCCAGCGCACAGGCACTGAAGCCAGTGGTGTAGCCAGGAATTGTTTTGGTGGGGAGGGAGCGGGGGGGGGGGGGGCTTTGTTTTATCTTTGCATATAGTAGTCGATGTAGTGTACAATTCACGGGTATGGATGGCTAGCTGGAACAATTCACTAGTTGTTCAATATTTGTCTTCCCTCAATAAGAAAAGCCCCCCCCCCCCGCAAACCACCCTCCTGCTTAAGCCACTCTGCATCTTGGTGGTCGGCGGATGGGCGTGGTCTCCAGTGCGCACGACGCACCCGCAGGGTCCTTGTCACGGAGGTGAAATGCCACTGCCGTCACCTCGCGCTGATCGGAGCAGTAGCTTGACGTGTCGAGCTTGGTTGTGGGGATGCCCTTCCTGACCAGCACATGAGCATGGCACTGGGGCATCGCGATGTCTGCCAGTGCACCTATTTTTTCGACGAGGGCCTTTTGGGCAACCAGTCATGTTCTTTCCACCATGTGGGTGCCAACTATGCACGCTTGCGTCTACAGAGTTCCTCACCCAGGATGGCTGCACGTTAGTCACACGCCGATCGAATAGAAAACAAAAAAAACGGACCAGATCAAGAACCTCTACACTGTGCTTTTCAAACCTTTGCTAGAAAGTCGCCCATTCAAAGCAACACAACAGAGCGATATTTCTCCAAAAATCGGGAGCGGTTTCAGCAAGACGGCCATCAGAAACATCCGATTAAATCATTCCAAAAACATCCTCGCGGATGACACTCCCTACACTGAAACGAGAGACAGGCTTCTGCTCATCCACAAGCTAGTCCAAATTCCGGTACACTGCTTCCCAGCTACACCAACAAACACTTCCGTGGGAACAGTGCATGGCATAGCCGGCGAACACTCCCTACAGGTAATTCGGACAAAGGTGAAAGCAAGAGGGACAATCCTGGACATTACCTGCAGGGGACGAGGGCACATCAATCTCAATCTTCTTTGAAGGCCCAAATATGCCGAGCCATGTGGCCCTGGGGCCGCGGTCGTACAGGGTTTACCCAACTAAAGAATGAAAACCCAAGGCTCAAACGGATTGCCATAACGACCGCCAGACCACCATGGAGGAGCTCGTGCTCTCATCAATATCAATATTAAAACCACCACAGGGCGAAAACGACCCTTGGAGGGGCAGACTTATTTTCGCGGATGCACTCCATGTTAACCGAAGCGAGAAAACCACAGGTTGCAAACCGAGAAAACCACAGGTTACAAACTGCCGAGGTGGAGCACAGAGCTCTCCGTGGGCAACAAACCCACCATCCGCACTTGGTGCCACGGAGCAGCTGTGTCACAGCGAGAAGGAGATCCTTCTCAAGATGCAGGGACACCTGAATTCAGGGAGACATGGACACTCGGGGGCACCCATAATTTTCACGCTGAAGACAGTCAGCAATTCATGCAGCGCAACCGAAGAGAGAGCAGAATACCCAGACAGGAGATGCGCGGCCGATCCGTGCCGTCACCCAATGAGCGGTTCCCATTGCAGAGAACGATGACTGGAGGTCAGCACATTGAGCCCTCTGGATTGCCAGAATCTTCCCTCCATGGAGCATTTTGGCCCGCACAGAGCAAACTTCCTTTTGGCAACGTCGATATGCGGCTGAGGGAAACAGTCAGTTGGCCACCACTTGACTTGGTACTCCATGAAGGCCTACAAGAAGACCGACGTCCCTACACGAACGGAATTAGGAATAGGAATTATAAAGGCGGGCCGAAGGTCTGCGTGTTCTCGTTTCCTAACGACGACAGAAGAGTTAAGGGGGGACACTACCCAGAAAAAAGAAATTCTGCAAAAAACACTGATTTTGAAAAATTACATATTTACATCCACCAACATCTAGAGAGTATTCCCAGAAATTTTCACTACTTTACACTGCATAGTTAAATTTTTATAAATTATTTTCTGTCCACTGAAGCTAAAGAAAAGGTAGGGTTTGGAGCACTTTGAACGCATTTTTCTCCGTTCCACTTTTTGGTATAAATTCCATTTTAGTCAATCTATCGTTTGATAATGGCAATACAGGGAAGGCTCGTTCTTCACTTTTCCTGACTGAAATTTAATAAGGAATGCAGCCATGGAATGTTTTTGTCACTTTACGGATGTCTTTTATAAAAAATGTTGACATTTTGTCGAAGACACAGAAGACCAAAAAGTTGACCATTTTTGCAGAAGAGAAAATTGATAGAAATAAATGACTTTTTACAAAAAACTTTCCATAGCCGCACCTCCTAGGCATTCTGCTAGATATCTAGCGAATAAAAATTTTGAATATTGTGATAGTTTTCCGACGATAGATTAACTAAACAATGTAGGCGTGTTGCTGATAGAAGCTGCCCTAATTTCCTTCCCACTTAACTGACAGACCTGAAATTTTGTTATGCACCCTCTAGCATGACCACCAGCCTACCCTGTAAATTTCATTAATTTTAATCAAAGGGTTCAAAAGTTGACCCACTCCAGGGAGTGTCTCCCCTTAAGTAACAACGTGTTGTTCGCCGTGACGAACCATTGACATCGGCACATGGTGCGATCCCAAAGTAATATTTGTTGATGAGAATACAAGCCTCTAGGTGCAACACGATTTTTATCGTTGGTCAATTTTAACACGCCTGTCGTACTGCTCAGTGAACAACAGCAAAAAATTATCTTTATTGTTTATCTCACATGAAAAGTGCATTGTCGATCGGGACCTTCAGGAATCCGTACCTATCATTTGTGTCCACTGGAAAGCGACAGAGAAGTTCAATTAGCATGAAAAATCTGAGGTTCATGTAAACAGTATCGTGTCCTGGAATTGTTCCAAGGCAAACAGGTCCATTGCTTTAATGCTAGATGAAGGCTTCGAACAACGAGCTTATCAAGTCGAAAAAAAAAACGGGAACAAAATCGTGATGTACTAAAACACCTAACTGATGCCGTAGTTCTTCTCAAAAAAGGGGCCCAATAAGTGACGAAAGTGCACAGCAAGGTCTGTTTTCAGAGATAGTTAATATCTTTAAAGAAATACGACCCTGTGTTGCAGGATCACCTACAGTCAGGTCCTAAACAGGGTACAGAGCGACATCCTGGAGTCACTGCATATAGTCGTGACGTCTTTGATTATCGAGTGCATACGTACAGGGGATAAAGATCTCGCTCATACGTGATGAAACAAGTGACTGTAGTCATTAAGAGCAACTTTCTGTTATTGCAACGTACTTCTGCAAGATTAAGAATAGGCAAGAGGAGGCACCTGGTCGAGAGCGAAAAACAGAATGTTGTTAGGTTTCTCTAGTATTTTGCAACTTGCATACAACTTCACTGAAAACAGGGCTGTGCACCATGCTGCATTCGAGCTGATTTCCCAAACTGTCGGCACAAAGTTATAAACTTTGAAGTAGGGGTGTGCGAATATTAATATTTTCGAATACGAATCGAATACGAATAGTTAGCTTCGAATACCGAATCGAATATCGAATAGTCGAAGGCAGGTGCATTTATTCACAGCATTTTTATTTTCACATGTCAAAACTGCTGTTAAATTATTTTTTTTAACTGTGGAACTCCAGTTGTTTTTTCTGCATGACAACTTGTAATCTTAACGAGAACAAAAACACAGAAACGAAAATTCTAGTTGTACGGAAGATTACAAGTTGTCATGCAGAAAAATCAACTGCTGCACATGGTCAGGTAGGAGGCGCTCCCTTCGAGCGGAAACTACACCTCCAGCCACAGAAAAAAAACTCTCTCACTCGGCACTGAAGTGGCAGGTATTGCCAGGTATTTGATGCAAAGCTTCGCCAGACTCGGATATCTTAAGCACCCGACAGTTCGCCACCACTCACACGGATCACTCTCTCTCTTTAGCAGTGCCTCCTCCGCATACGCTACAACTTCCCATTCTGAAGCTGAAACCACTTTGCTTTCCATTGCACTTTTGGCTAAGTGGTCAAATGCTTGCCAAACATCTGCTGACGGCGTTGAGCCTTGCTCTTGTGACTGTGTTGCAGCTTCCGGCTGGGTTTCTTCAGTAGCATCACATGAGGCTAGCTCTTGCAGCACCAGAGCTTTTAGCCATAATAATTTTTCCTTTTCGGCTTTAAAAATAGTGGACTTGAAGCGTGGGTCCAAGAACATAGCAAGGCATGCTTCCTTGTCCTCCTCATACAGAGTGAACCTTGCCTTGATGGATCTTATCAGTTCTGCGGGAAATTCTGATGCCCCAGCACAGTTACCTAGACAGTGGAGCATACCAAAAATCATAGGAACTTGGGAGGACAAAGACGGATACTTCTCAGCACTGGCAATAACAGTGGCATCAAACAATGGCTTCAATGCTTGTACATATTCAGAAGCATCTTTCCACTCTGATGAACCAAGTCCATCGATGTCACAGTCCGAGGTAGCAAGCTCCACAGTGACTGCTTCTTTGAGTTCCAGAAGGCGAGACAACATTAGATACTGGCTATTCCATCTCGTCTCCACGTCTTGCACCAGACGTAGTGCGTCCTTTCCCATCTTCTTTTGGCACTCCTCAAGCCTTTTCTGAGCTGATGAACTGTGCTTGTAATGTCCCACAATATGCCTCACTTTCTTGCACAGGCGATCAATGGCCGGCGAACGGGATCTCGCGTCATTAATCGCCAGTTGAAGCGTATGCGCGAAGCACGCTCTTTCAGTCCACGGAAGTCTCCTTACCGCAGCACGGATGTTGCGCCCGTTATCCGTTACGATGAACTTCGCACATTCATCGGGTATCTCCCAGTCACGGCACATTTCGTCCAGCATAGTTGCGATGTTCACAGCACTGTGACTGGCAGCCATGTGTCGAGTGTTCAATGTGAACCGCTTCATCGTGAATTTTGGAGTGAGAAGATGGCAGGTGAAGCTCACGTAACTTTCGTTAGCGCGCGATGTCCACATGTCGCTTGTGAAGGCAACAGCGGTAGTGCCGCCTTCAAAGGCACTGTTGAGCTCTGCTTTCACCTTCTTTCGGGTGTCGTCATACATCCGTGGCACAAGCACGCGCGAGAGTGTAGAGCGGGATGGTAGGCGATAGTTGGGAACGGCTTCTGTCAGAAGTTCTTTGAAGCCGCGGTCTTCCACAATGCTGTAAGGCTGTAAATCAAGCGCCACCATGGCGGCCACCTTGTTATTTAGCGCTCGCACCCTCTTTTCTGGCAGGGGCTCCGTGCGGCGCACGAAGTCCGTCAGCGTCGGTTGATCTTTTCCTGGCGTACCAGCGGTAATCCCACGATACTCTTTCAACAACGCAGGATGTACTTTGAGATGGTTGACAAGGGGCGTTGTCGTACCTGTGGGCGTTTTAAGCGTTGACTCGCATGCCGTACATTGCGCCATCGATGCCGTCACCCTCGCAAAATATTTCCAAATAGCGCTCCTCTCTCTTCGTTTTGGTGCCGTTTCCCGTTCGTTCCTCCGCTTCGCAGACGGTTCCCCGCAATCACCTCCATCCGCCATAACACGGGTGGGCGAACGCGAAAGTGAGCACAGTTTAAAAAGTCAGGAGTCACAAGGGAACAGAAACTCGCAGATTACCGCTACCGACACCGACGCCACCAGTTTAGGTTGAAGCCGCCATGCAGCTATGTCGCTGTCAATGGGCCTTGCTTACCGAAACCGAAGCCGAAAGCAAAACTTACGCTTGCGAATACGTTCTCGAATATTCGATTAATTTCGAATATTCGTGTTACGACGAATATTCGAAAAATACCAAAGACTTAGTTTACGAATCGAATACGAATATTAAATGTATAATATTCGATTCGTATTCGAAATTTCGAATATTCGCCCACCCCTACTTTGAAGTTGTCGTCTACCACCCGGTGGGCATGTCGTGCTGAAGCTGTAAAGGCCGTTCGTGAGAGCTACACTGAACTGTCAAGTGCTGTAACGAAGATTGTGAAGACTACATAACACCCTGAGACAAGAGCAAAGGGCCAGGGACTCCTTTCCCAGTACATGAGCTTTGACTTTATGTGCTGCATGGAAATAGCTTACCCTGTTCTACAACTTATTTTAAAAGTTAGTTGAGCTCTTCAGGACCCTATAGTTAACCTTGCTCCAGCACTCAATGAAGTAAGGCACCTGCAAAAAGCACTGTAAGAAATGAGGCATGATGAAACAGTCTTTGTAAAGGTGTTTTTGGATGCTTGTTCAGTCTGCAGAACGAATAAAATCGAGATTCTTGATGTTCGAAGACGAAAGATATCGAAGTGAATTGACTAAAACTAGGCAAATTAATGTTCATTTGATACAAAAAATGCTGATTTCGAAACTAGAAATCTTCTGGTTTAAAAAATAACAGGAGCTCCTGCCGCCACGCCACTTTTGAGCGACAGTTACTTTTGTTTCGCGGTGCTGGGTGTGAAGTTTGTGCCTTAAAGTATTCTCAACTTGCCGAAGTGTATGAACCTCCAGGAGTAGGGCGATTGGTGACTTCGTCAGAACGCTCACGTCAAAAGACATTGCAGGCGAACGACGCGGGCGATGTAACCAAGACGGCACATGTGAGTGCAATGGCTACTTGGCCCAGCGACCTGGCCGCACTGCCGCCACTCCCAGGTCAACATGAATGGTGCTGCTACTGTGGTGTGGACACAGCCAACTACAGCACAACCGCCTGGGTAATTATTCTCACTCACTGGATATCTATTGGCATTAAAGGGAAAGTAGAAATACTTCCTATTCGCCTTACGTTGTCCATTACAGAAGACCTTTTCAACCCAGGCCCGGACACTGCAGGTATCTATACATCACGTTATGATTCGCTTTCATTCATAAAAAGGATGCTCGGTGCCGTTTGCATGCCAGGCCGGTTGCCGCAGCATGGGGGAAGCGGAGACTAGGATGGAAACTGCGCGCTCGCTTAGTCCCTACATTGACGTTGCTTCTCTTCTTACGTTTAGAGTCCAGAAAGGCAGCCGCTTCCGAATGCGACCATTGGCGGCAGTATCTGTGCGATTGTGTCGACTTTCAAAATTAGATGACGAAATTGCGAAAAATAATAGATGAAATATATAGTTTTCACATGATGTCAGTCAGTCTGGTTACAATGCCCGGGTACTAAAGGTCCAATTAATACAGTGGAAAGTATGTTGCCTAGCGGTTCTGCGATTGTTACAACTTGTGTTATACGTGCTGTTGAAGGTTGTTCACACGATGCAACGGACGCAATTTCTAGGTACCGAGTTACATCAGTCAAAGCTATGTATTTTAGAACCCCGCTGTCAAGGCTGCAGTCTTGGCCCAAAAGAAGGAGCAGAAGGGCACAGCAAGTGGCAAGAAGACCACAAATCAAAGTGCCAGAAAAACTTCGATGGGTCATCGAATGCAATGGAAGTCCAAGCAGCGGATATCATTTTCGCTCAATCAGTGGAGCTGCACAACCTCCAATACACAAACATCCTCTGCGACGGCGACAGCAAAGCCTTCAAGCACACCGCTGCGCCACAGCTCTATGACAAGGTGCCTAAAGAGGACTGCGTGAATCACGTCGCCAAGAGGGTTTATGCCAGACTAGAGAAGGTTAAGAAAGCCAACAAAGGACTGGGGGGAAGTGGCAAACTTACGAATGTGGTAATGAAGCGGATGACGAACTATTATGCCAGTGCCCTGAAGCAAAATGCCCCCGATGAGACAGCTATGCAGCGCGGTGTGTTTGCATCCTTGCTGCACATGTACTCGACTGATGAGGAACCTCGACATAATGCATGCCCCAAGGGGGAAGAATCGTAGTGTCACTACAACCGCCATCTGGCACTTCAAGAGGCTGGAAAGCCATCGGCTCCAAAGCCTCACCGGCCGGCTTTCTCTAGAGAAGTGGTCAAAGAGCTTGTGCCACTCTCACTCTACAACCGGCTGACACAACAAGACTTGTTGGCCAGGTGCTCGCGTATGAAGACGCAAAACGCGAACGAATCTTTCAATGCTCTTGTCTGGAAGCGCTGCCCAAAGAGGGAGTTTGCGTCACTCCAGACAGTTGAAACTTCGGTGGCCCTAGCTGTCTTGGAGTTTAATCGGGGACCCAAAGGCATGGAGGGGGCACTCCTCAAAATGAAAATCGAACCCAAAAGCCACCATGAGACGCAGACAAGAAAGGCGACCCAGCACCGGCTTTCCAGGTCTCAAGCCAGTGCCCTGGACTCATCAAAGGCTGTGCACAAGCGATCGCAGACTAGAAGCTGTGGCTTCTGAACAGAAGCGCCTCCAGGAGGAAGGTCCCACATATGCTGCTGGACTGTTTTAGTGCCCTAATAGAGGCGCTACATGGAAACGGATGTGTGCAGACTTTAAACAAGTTTTTTGCACCTCTTTGCCCGGTTGACGCGACGAGTTCTTTAGTTTATGAGCATTGGTATTGCGAAATCGGTTTCGCACAATTGCTAGATCGCACATACCGTTTAACGCGCGTTTCGACTAGCGAGAGATGCCCATTGTATGGTGCTGTCTGGCGGGGCAAAAGAGGGTTTCACAGCAAAAGTATGTAAAACATACAAAATGAGAGGGTAGTTGACTTTATTCGAGCGAACGCATGCCGAGAGAACAAAAGTTTAAGGAGCTAGACACTCGCGAACCAAGCTTTGGAGCACTAGACCTAGCCTAGGCCAAGTCCCGGAGACGACGCGAGCATCGATGCGCAGGCAGAAAAATAAACCTTGACATAATATTTTTGGTACCTGTAAAAGATCGGCTAGCCACAATCCTTCCTTTTACATGTAGCAACATGGCTGGAGCATGGCACAAGAAAACTGCTCATCAAACGGAAACTAAGAAATAAGTGAGAAAATATTCTGCAGTGTGTGTATACCAACCCCCTTACTTTTCAGTGTTACTGGACTGAAGCAAAAGAATACGGAACCATGGCTGAACTAGGGAACATCAATGACATGCTGCTAAAAGCTTTATTCTCACCATCTTGCCTATCCACATTGAGCCACTTCGGGGAAACCATAAAAATTGAAATATTTCGCATTCCGAATCAAAATAGAGCCTTACCGCAGCAGCGGAGAATTCCTCGAGGGCCACATATCCACGGCACTTTAATCCAGGCCGTTGACTGGCAAAGTGTAAGAGAGAGTGGACGGCTCAGTGACAGTAGGGCGACTGTACGAAGCAAGGCACAGCAAAACAAAGCAACAAAGTAGTTGGGAGAAGCTCTTCTCGGCCTAAGCAGCTGCACCAACTTCGGCGAGGCTTGGCTGCAGCAGCAGTAGGACAGTGCTTTCAAGAACACCAAGTTTGGCCCGGCACTGGCCGCAGCATCGCTGTCTTACCAGCAGCCCATCTTTCCTTATGGACTGTCTGTCGTGACAAACATTCCCCGCCATGGAAGCCACCCGTACGTGCCACCGGAGGACTGTTGGTTTTCGAAACGAGTGAATCATGGGACGTCCCTGCATCATTCCTGGCCAGTGATTTCTTGGAGGTAACTAATTATATTGTCACGGTAGATACCAGTACATACACACTCTGGGACATTTTGTGGTATTCCAGAGGTGAAGGTGTGTCTGCACAGATATGAAGGTGTACCTGCACTGATTTGATTGGTGCTCAACGGGATGAACGCACGAGAACCCATAGCTTTGGTGGTGTTGTCAGAGAAAGTTGTCGCCAAATATGGGGGCAGGAGATTGTACAGGCATAGCGATCCACTTTCAGTGACAACAAATTACTGGCTAATTTCTGACGCAACGTTAGTGGGATGAAGCTCAATAGCATGTCAGCCTTCGGACTCATGTTCAATCACTGAAGCACTGTTTGAACACGAGTCCCTGCTGAATGCTGACACAGCACTTGCGTCGTCTGCCCCATGCTCCATCGAGGTAGATTGTGCAACAATTCTGTGCAAAGGCCTTTAGTAAACACCGAGCTTGTGGGAAACATGCTGGACAAAACATCCCTATAATTAGAGCCCTGTGCGGATAGGAGTTTGATGTTTCACATCCGATCCACATCGCAGACTTTCTATCCGCATCCGAACAGCATCTGCAATGTTCTCAAATTATTGTACCCACTTCCGATGTGCATCCGCATGCTTAATTATTTTTGTATCTGCATCCGAACCGCACCTGCAAAATTTAGAACCGCATACGACCCGCAATTCATGCATTCATTTTACATCCTAACACCAAGCATGAATAAAAAAGCTGGTAGCTTAAAAGCCGTTTGCTTATCTTTGTACAAAGAACTCTTCGAGTTAGAGTACCGTGAATGTAATTTTACCGTATTTTGTTTTATCAAATTTATATTATAAGCGATTTCAGTTTCAAATACAAACCCGCAATTGTGTGTTCCGATCCATATACTTAGCAAGTATATGAACTTAGTAACTAACCTACCTCAGAACACAGGATACATACAAATTACCCCACGAACAATTGCATTTACCTGACCTACTTAAAACCACAAGGAAGCCACATTTGGTTTAGGCTCTAGCAGACAAACACACGGCCGGCTCCTCAGGTTGTGCCATCTGTGAGCAAAAACGCAGTGATAATGTAATTTGTGCAGTCACTTTAGAATGGTTTTGGTTCATATGGCCCAAACATACTGTTTCAAATGGACTCGAAAAAATTTGGCTACTTTTTGCACACTTTTTTTTTAAGTTTTACTTACTTTGCGCTTACTTTCAGGCAGCCTTTCTGCTATATTCTCCCTTTATGATTAGGCAAAACTGCTCTTGCAGCACCCATCTTGCAAAGGGGGTGTATCACCTAGCAGAAACCAGGCACAATCTTTTCCAGTTTCATTCCGTGCAGACTGTATGTGCAAGCGACCAGACCTTGTGGCAGGCGAGACCATCAAGCCGATATGCCGTTTGCATAGTTTTTTCCATTGGTAATGCCTCTTTTCATACTACTACTTGCATTTATAGATGATGTTTTTGTTGTATTTCAGTTAAACATGATGATAGACCGTGCACAAATAGACAGAGCAGACGAGAGTAAAAAGAGAACGGAAGTTCTTACCTCGTGCTGTTCTGTCTATTTGATGTGCGTCTATCATCATGTTTGATGCTTACCAACTAGCCCACCTACTACCTTACTACAGTGTATTTCAGTTATGTTTATGAACTTTTTTTCTTGCTCTTTTAACCTACTGCAATAATGCCTCATGGCAATGCAGGTTTCTTTGTAAATAAATAATAAATATTAGCATGGGAATCAGAAGTAATTCGAAGAAAGCAGGTAATTTGAAGTGGTTAAAACAGATTTATACCCTAGTTACACGGGCACTCTCAACTGCCATTAAGTCAACGACAGTTGACTCAATCGCGATCGGCCGGAGTTACGCGGCGGCGTCAACTGTCACGGAGCCGCTAATGACGGTTGAGTTCAACTGAGCTCCCCTACCTCGGTTCAACTGAACGGACTTCCCCAACGGAGGTAAAATGGCACCTGCCCGCGTTACCACTACCGCCGACCACCGTTTGCGAGGCACTTACTGTTTCGGAATTACTGTTCCGAAGATACTTACTGTTTCGTATAGGGGGAGGCGTCTAGAAAGAATCGTAGCAGCAAAATATCCGGAAGGGAATAGGTTTAGGCGCCTGAGCTGCCGCTAAAACGATCCCGTCTAGCAGGCAAGCCACCAAACAAGCGAAGATTGCGGCATGACCGGCTGTATAAATGGACCAATAGTAATGGGTGCACCACCACTGCTGCACAACCAGCAGCAGTGGTCCGTGCCTCGAGCGGCAAGAGATGGGCTCAACGACGGCACCTCCTAGCTGACATCCGAACACCCAAAAGCAACGAGCTACTGTGCCAGGGACCAGCCGTCACCTGCTTCCGGGATGCACGGCTCGACGGGCTCTTCCACAGGATATTTGCCCTGGGAGCCGAACACTAATCATGCAACAAGGAGCACGTGTCTTGAGAAGCCAGTCGAACTCCACAAGTCACACCAGAAAGATGGCACCAATTCCAAGTCGGCCGCTCATCGGACCTCCGACAATCAAGGAGTCACCCGAGGAGTCGCTGACCGAATGGTTAACCTGTTACGATCACGTAGCGTCCTTAAACGTCTGGGATAGCGAGGCGAAGGTAAAATGCCTATACCTTTCATTGGATGGCAATGCTAGAAAGTGGTACACCAAGCAAATATTAACGAAAGCACCAGCCTCTTGGGAAGAGTTAAAGGCAGCTTCTGCAGCTGTCGCATCTTCAGCTACAAAGTTGCGGACAGCTACCCTTCGAGTTCCCGGAACAATACTACTATGACACTCTGCAACAATGTGCCAGGGTGGACCCCACAATGAAGGAAGAGGAGCGACTGCGACACCTCCTGCGTGGGCTGCGTCCTGAGGTGATCGAAGAGGTCATCTTCTCAATCCCCCCAAACATGCGCCAAGTTCATCCAGACCATTCAAAGGCTCAATCAGGCTACCATGATGTCGCACGCTGGCTGGATGACCACGTCTGCAGTCCCCGCCTGCCCTGCCGCGCTATCGGCTCTGCAGTCCCACTACCCTATGTCACCAGCTGCCTGTCTGCTGCCCGCGTTCCCAACACGTCGGCCGCACACAACGTCGACGTCGGTCCTAGACCCCAGGTACTTCCATCCTATCCGGCCGCTGCGCAAACTCCACGGAGAGCGGCCCCTCAGCTGAGTCCTACCGACCAACATCTGGCAACCATAATGACATCTCTGGAGACGCTGCAGGACCGATTGATCTCTATTGAGGGAGGCTCACACTCAGCCCCATGTCATGACCACCAATGGTGGACGAACGGATGGCCGGTGACCGCTCTGCTCATACTGCCGAAGAAGGGACATATCGCCCGACAGTGTTATACGCGAGCAAACGACGAACATCGAGGTGGTGCGAACACGGGCAACTCCCACCGTCAGGCGGAAAACGCGAACGGCCGGGTCTAGGGAGGCAGGCCTGGCCCTCGCATCCCTACACTTTGGAGGAACCAGCTGTTGACTGTGCCGGTCACGGTTGGAGGCGTGGGGACTCTCTTCGTTATGGACACGGGATCGGCTGTCAACATTGTGTCATCCGAATTCGCCTCCAAATTGGACAGCATCCGTACTGTGTAAGTTCTCCCGCCACCTTTATCAAAGGGATTGGTGGAGATTTTGTGTCTCCTCTAGGTGAGGCGTCAATAAAATTGCAGTTCAGGGGAACCACTGATCTAGGAAACCTTTCTAGTCCTTAAAGCTTTCAAATATGATTTATTGGGAGAACTTCCGTTCTGTGAAAAGACTCAGCTCCTTTTAAATTTTCCTCGCAAAAAAATTACAATTTTGAATTAAACCTATTAGCTGGAATTCGAGGGCGTAACACCTCCCATCGACCGTGAACCCACGCCGGGGAGAAGTCAGGATCAAGTTAGTATTCAACCGCGCAGTAAGGTTGTTCTTTCTGTGAGGGTTCGCAATGATGGAGTGCATGTGATCGAGCCAAACCTTAAATTGAAAAGCGGACTCCAGGTCGCACAAACAATAACAAATGTAGAGAAGGGAATATATGCTTTGTTAGGGTGCCAGATCCAACAATCAGCAGCAGCATCATCGTTCACGAAGACCCAATAATTGGTTGGGCCTCCTCGGTAATGGATTCACAGGTCGGAGTTTCTGCCCCACGAACAGATTCCAAGGAAGATCTAAAAATCTCCTTCCTCTAAACTCGCCGAGTCGTACGGCTCGGCGAGTTCCGGCACTGTGCAACACAGCATTGACACTCCCAAGGGAACCAAGACGGGACGATTAAAGGCCAGGGAAAACATTGTAATGGACGTAACCTCATTCGACAAACTCTACACGAGAGTAACCACCTATGACAAGCAGGAAAACAAAGCGCTCCTTAAAAAC
This sequence comes from Ixodes ricinus, assembly GCA_037355805.1. NCBI lineage: Eukaryota > Metazoa > Arthropoda > Arachnida > Ixodida > Ixodidae > Ixodes > Ixodes ricinus. Next base: position 5,546 of record JAZHYW010039477.1, on the reverse strand, counting down.
GAGCTGGGCAAGGGGCGCATGCGTCACTTCCCCCTCGAGACATACCTCCAGATGAGCTGGCTGTACGTCTTGGGGGGAGCTTCTGTTTGAACTGGATCGGCAACAGCGGCGGCCCGGAACGAACATACTTTCAACCACCTGTCGCGGGGCTACTACACCTTGCCCTACGACTTCGCAGCATTTGATCACCAGCTGTAGAGGGATGAGATCATGTCATTTCAGGAGGTTCTCGACAGCGTGGCAGTCGAGGACCTTCCTTTCCTTGGATGTCAACATTTATGACAGCAGAAAGTGTTCCGGCTTTGAAAAAATTCCGACTTCAGGTATCGAGAGGACTTGCAGGCGCTCCGAGCCTTGACCCAAGCAAGCGAAAGGTTGAACTGCCACAGTACGAGCCATACGTATCGCCTCGACGTTCGTTTCAATAAAATTGGCCATCTTCTTGTGCACTCCACATCATGAAGGTGCGCACCTATTCAGTACGAAGAAATATCCCAGGCGATCTAGATGGACGTGTGGGTTATGCAATGTTGGCCTGTGCCTTCATATACACGGAACTGCTTCCTCAGTTTCCACCACAAGTGAACCCTGGCCCCTTCTCATAGAAAAAGCATACTATGAGACTTGTCATCATTTTATATTATTTCTGTTTTGCATCTTTAAGTGTGTCAATATCAATTTACATTGTTTGATGTACTCAGCATTATATATTGATAAAAGTTGTAATAAAAAAACACAAACATTTTCACATTTGTAATTCTTCTTATTTTGTGGAATATAGTGGTTCCTTAAATGCATTTTCTAATTAAAAATGGCTATGCATAAAATCCTGCTCTAAAACACTAGTATTTTTTGGATGTTTGTGCCTCCACATGCTTATAGATTCATCAGGAGCACATTGAAGCTAAGGCTGCCCCAACTGGACACCATTTGACATGCTTGTGCGTCGTCTCAGTGTCAATCCTTGTACAGAGCAGCAAAGTGCCCTATTTCTAGTCCTACGCGGACGTCTGTCTGGAGAACACCGGAGTAAACTGTAGTCGGTTTGTGCTCTGTGCATTTTCGAATGGCATCGAGAAAGGTACACACATCAAACGTGCATTTACATTTCTTTGTTTTAACCGACGTTCAAATTAATTGTTATGAGTGTCCAGGTGTCTTTTTTTCTTTTTCTTAATACTTATATTATTATGTTGAAAACGTTTTCTTATTCACCAACGTCTCAGCCAAGGATTGACCTGTTCGGAACCAAAGGAAGAACATTGATCTAAACCATATTTATTATTTAATTATCACCTGACTGTTACCAACTATGTTTTGTTATTGTCTGGCAATATGTGCCGGTATAGTAAGATGTACATAGATCAATTCTTATTCCAGTTTTGCCTAGTTGCATAACGACTTCTACTGCTTCGTGATTTCGAAAATAGAAAATTTTAGTAAATCGTTCCGATGACTTTGATAACGATAGCCGATACTCCGCTGCCGCCTTTGCACATGCATCATATCGTTATCGGGTTTCGTTATCAGGGGTATCGAAGGTATCGGAACCATCAACTAATACTCTCAAACATCAGGCAACGGCTGCACCGACGAAGCTTTGCTGTATCTTCGAAGTAGATAGTACCGTATTTACTCGAATGTAACGCGAGTTTCTTTCAAAATTTCCTCACCTAATGCAGGCGTTCGCGTTATAATCGTAACGCCTCAAAATTTGCCTTGGCGGTGTCGCAGCACAGGCTCTTTAAAATGGCCACGACAAATCTCGCTCTCTTTCAATCTTGTGCTGGCAATATAAACACGCTGGCAACAGCCAATCCAATCCTATTCTTGTTTGAGACTCGTTGCGCTCATGTTAGGGTTAGCTTACCCATGTGCCCGAGCACGACCGAGTCCCCCAGTTTCGCGGGCTGCTGCGTCGTGCTTCCGCGACTGGACTCGAGAAAATGGCAACGCCACAAGCTCAGTACGATGCCCGCTTTAAAAGAAATGCAATTCTGATGGCTCAGGAAATCGGACACTCTGCCGCGGCTCGACGGCTAGATGTGACAGAATCGACTATCCGTGGGTAGAGGCTCCAGCGTAAAGCGCTCTTCAAGTGTGAGCCCGGCCGAAAACGCTTCTGTGGACCTTGTTGTGGCCGTCACCGATGGCGAAAGCAACGAGTAAACTAATTTTACTTTTAGAAACTGCAGGTGTTGGCCACAATGTGCAACAATTGAAGGTACTTTTTTCCCTCATTTTACTCGCGTTACATTCGTGTTCTTTTTTCTTTTTTTTTTTGGCGCTGTGAAAAGTCACCCTTCGCATTACAATCGTGGTCGCATTACATTCGAGTAAATACGATACTTCCATTGCTTCGCTGAAGAAGCTCAATGCAGAGCATGAAACATTTGTGACGCACAATATGGCACTCCTATCAAATGCTTCGGTTCAAAGGGTGTTAAGCGTAGCAGTCGACATCTTCAGTAAGAAATTATGCAAGATGTCTGACGAGACTTTCGAGAAGCAGCTGTTGCTCAAAATACTCAAGGACAATAAATGGAACAGGTGGCAACAATAAGAACTTGAATAACCCTCTCCCCTTTGTTTCTTACTTGAGGACAAAAATGTTAGAAGTAACGCCATGAAAGTAATGGATTACTTTTTGGGGTAACGGCCACTTACTTTTATAGGAGGGTGATTGTAATTAATTACAATTTAGCCTTGAGTCATTGTAAATGTAATTCCTTTGATTTTTTAGTAACGTGTACAAGTCTGGCTGGCAGCTAGTCTGCTCAGTAAATATTTACTTGCTTGTTCGAAAATGTTTGTTTTTGGTACCAGGCAGAGTTCTGTCCATTTCGCCTTTGCGTTGCGCTGTGGCGCCATCTCATGGGCACGACAAGAAACAATATGGTTGGCCTCCAAATGCAGACAGCTCTCGACTGAACGCCACGACCGACCTCACTGCGTGTTGTTAGGTGCATTTTATCTTCCATAGCGCTTAGTTTTTTTATAGTCGTGGGGCAGAATGCAGCCCCCAGGGCAAGATTTTACTCCAGGGAGCTTTTTTTGCCGTAATGAATGGCTGTACGGAAGTGCCGCGTTCAATTAAGCTGCCCACCAACTCGCAACTGACAAGTTATATGCAAAAAAGTAGAGCGCGCTTCCAACGCCAAACGAATAAGGGGCAAAAGTTCCGAGATGAGGGATACGTACGCAATGTGAGATACAGTAAAGCCTCGTTATAACAAAGTGGGATATAACAAACTAATGGATATAACAAAGCAATCATAATTACCCTTGCTTGCTAATAGTGGGAAGAAATGGACAGTGGCTATAACGAACTAACGGTTATAACGAAATAATTACGACCACTCCTTCAACTTTGTTATAACGAGGTTTTACTGTACAATGAACTGTCCTCGGAGTCGACGTTTGGGCTCCTGTGCAGTATTTGCCTTCCTTCAATGAAAGGAGGGTATTACGTGGTCCACGCCGTCATTGAGAAAAGCACGAGTGCGGTGTTGGCTGGCCACTGCCTTTGCCCTGCCGGGTAAGTAAACTTCCTCAGCTTTACGCACAGGTCACGGGTCCAGGAGTTCTGGAAAACGTGGTTTCCTGGATACCGCGGCACGAAATTTGGATGCACGCTGTTTTCTGCTTATGAAACGTAAGAGTAAAGGACGTGAAGCGAATATAGTGTTTTTGCTTTGACTTTGTGCACGTGCGAATCATAACACTTCGAGCAAGTAGTGGTGGCCTTTTATCACCCCTGAACAAAACGTCATGCAGCACTGGTGTCGAAGCTTCTGCTTCGACGCCATTCCTTGGCGTATGCGATTGGGAGCGGTCGTGGTTGCTGGCATGGGTGAATGTTGGAGGATACGCAGCCCTCGATCATGCACATGCCCATTCCGGCGTACAACATGCGACAAACTCCACGCGCCCTTTGCACATCATTGTTGAAGTATAGCGGTGATGACACAGTCGGATGAGATGAGCCAGCGATTTATACAGACCCCCCAAACACCCTCAGACCCCTCCAGAATTTTCTGCGCAAAGAACATACAAGGCTACATCCCCCTTCTCAACAGCCCCAAAAACAGTACCACAATTTTAGAAATGCAGCAGATGGGAGGTCTAACCACGTTAATATTTCACCTGAAACAAAATGTTTATTTTATTTTACACAAAGGATCTGTATCTCAAAAACAAAACATTGAAGTTATGTAAATGCTTGGCCGCGAGAGATAGTAACGACTAGAACTTTGGTGGAAGTGACCAGTGCGCCGGAGCACCAGCCGACACATGAGGACATAATCTTCAGACACCGGTTCGAGTTAGATTGTCATCAAGTATATCCGAATAAACTTGCGTTCAACAAAAACAAAGGCGGGATGTTCACTAAAAGAGCCTACAATGGTATGTGGAAAACTGATGAAATAGCCATATAATATCAAAACATTTAGTCCGTACTCAGGCTCCGCCTTCATAAGGCCGAGAAATCACCTTGGGCAAGTTGTTGCGTCAAAGCGAAATTGTATTTATCGCTTGAAAGAGGGACACTAAATGCGATCCATGTCTATAACGGACCATAAACAAATCAGGCGATCAAAGAATAAACTTTAGTGAAGGATAAATTCATAATCTCTCCGTCACTTTACTTCTGGTAATCTAAATGCATAAATGCACTGGGATATTTTTTGGCATCAGAAATATACATTACATTTATACGCACTTCATGACACGCAATCTTATAAGTGCAGACAAAGCGCACAAAATTTAAAAAAAACGCGATTCCGACATTATGAGTCTGTGATTCGCAGAGTCACGCGCCCTTAGCGGCAGCCCAACTACCTTCCCTTCCCCCGGTCCCAAGATTGGGAGTGGCCTTCACGTGACCGACTAGTTGAAACGGCTACCGCCAGGATGGCGCCTCTCCACGAAAGTCGGGCGTTCCGAGTGGCGGCATTACGTTCGGGGTGCACTGTACAAAAGGGAGATTTCAACACTGACAGAGTATGAAACTGCCTCTAGGCATTGGGAAGTTATGAAACATTTTCGACAAAGACCAATCCAAACCACTCCTTAAAATCACGATGCTAAAGTTGAGGCTTGGGCGAGTTGGTACATACTTCGGAATTAAAAACAGCCCTGCGTCCGTGTCACTTCTTTGTCTGGTCCTCGTCTTTTCACATTGTTTTTAATTCCGAACTTAAAATCACAGTGAACTCAAGACACGAAAACCAACCCCCAAGGGGAACCGAAACCTAACCCAGAAGGCGAGCCCACACACTGCTACTTAATGTCTGTGTTTACAGTTAGATCCTCCCCTGACTAAACAAAGGGGGACCCCGATAATAAGAAACCAGCCCCATAAAAAGTGTGCAATGAGTTAAAAAAAAAAAAAACACTCCCCACACGCATGCACACACCCACACACAAAAATAGCTGCACAATTAGGTCTAAAATACTGACCCCTACAGTATACCTATAATGGTCATTGACTGCTTCCAAGTTAGACATGTGTGTCCTGTGTGGTTCCAAGGAGCAGTCACAAC